>CM036540.1:2195389-2465389 GCA_020745685.1 Tautogolabrus adspersus
TGTTAACCTCATTCCTCCCTTTTTCCCAGCATTCCTTGAGTTTCTGCTCCCCTTTTTTCTTCCTCGTATCGTGTTCCGTGGAAGATGGATTTGCATGTGAACGTGCAGATGTCATGTCTTCCGGCTGTTCGATCATGTTTTCCCTGTTTTCTTTGTCACATAAAGCACCAAAAAACAACAACAATCAGATTCATGCATGTGTTATTTATTCATACTTCTCCTCATTCTGGTGTTCTCTTTGACAGATGAAGATGTTCCAACATTGTGCTAATTGAGACGCTAATGTGGATTCATGTGAGTTTGATGAGACTTAATTTGGACGATGACGTGAATCATTTTTTGTCAAAAACAGTTTAAGGAGGAATCATTCGTCTTTCAGCGGCGTCGTTCATTAGCTCATCTGTCCATATTATGTGGAAGCATAAAATCAATAATGGATCACATGCACAGTCTGCAGGGACACACTTCAGTGCAGGCTGAGGGAGAAGAAGACGAGAGTGTGTGTGTGTGTGTGTGTGTGTGTGTGTGTGTGTGTGTGTGTGTGTGTGTGTGTGTGTGTGTGTGTGTAAAAGCAGATGGATGACTGACAGACGCTCTGTAGCACTTCACTGTAAACACTGGAACATGAAGAGAGAAAGATATTACTTTAAATTCCACATGTGTTACATGAACAGTCCTGTAAAGATATTTTGGGGTGATTTTGTACCTTTGTTGAACAGGACAGCTGAAGACGGTCAGGACATGTTGGGATGAGAGAGAGGGGGATGACATGCAGCAGAGGTCAGATTCAAACCCACGGCCGCTACGATGAGGACTATAGTGTAACGGGGTGAAGCCCCTGTATTTTACTTTTCTGTTACTTCTGTTCCATGGGGAGCACTTTGTTCAAGCAACACGCAATGCAGTGTTTGGTCTGTGCACATTTATTAAAAACAATATTTAAAACTATTAAAACAGTCCGAGCTTCAGAGTCTTTAAGATCACCGTCCACTTTCAAAGCGGAGGTCCAGTCCTTCTTGTGCTGGATCTTGAGGCGGCGTGTAGAGATGAGCCTGAGCAGAGAGAGTTGATGTTAAGAGCAGGGTCTTAGATGCTCAACCCTAACTTCCCTCAGATGGTTGAATTAGAAACTAAAGTTCAGTCTATTTCTCCTCTCTTGCTCTGGGCCTTACAAACGATAATTCTAAAGAAACCAAACAACACACTTTTAAATAAATAATATTTGGCCACGGCAATATCAAAGTAATAAACTCAAAACCATAGACCCAAGCTTCAGAATTGAAACAGCTGTCCTAAAGGCTGTCTTCGGATGTACAATAGAGCTTTAAGGACCATGTGAAATATTCGAGAGGTACGTAGCTGCAGGAGAGGTAAAGCGCGCTTCACCCCTCCACGTATCCCAGCGCTTCCTCTCTCGTCTCTCGCTTGTTCTCGATCCTAACGTGTGTGTAGCAGGTCGTCGGTATCTGCAGCATCTGTACAAGGGGCGTGCAACAAAACCACAAGGCTACCGGCAGCCCCAGCTTTGATGTTTTAGCAAAGTTTCAATGAACATCCAGAACTCCAGTATGAGTCAGTCTCTTATGATTCAACCAGGAAACACATGAAATGTGAACACATTATGTAAAAAGTCAGTATTAGAGTAAATCTACCTTTGCACATCTTTAACTAAAAATGCAGCTCAAGCTGCACTCACCTGTGTCCTGCATTGTTGTGTTAGCATGCTAATGTTAGCGCTCTTTAGTTAGCTCGTAGCTTCACATGTAAACTGACACAGAATGAGCGTGATCTAAAAACTCTTACGTGACATCCAAATAATCAGTATGTTCTTCTTCTTCTCTCTAGTTCTTGACTAAAACAGCTTTTATACTCAAGGGGAGGAGCCGGCCGTCCCGTCCATGTAAACACGGCTCTGACAACAACACAGCCAGCGGGACTCGAGCTTCTCACTCATTGTAGACAGTCATGACTCAGAGAGACATTTACACAGGATAGACTTTCTGATATATTTATGGGTGAAATGTCTTCCTTTAAACCAAACTCTATTAAAAAAAGCTTTTTAAAAACTGTTTCTCGTCTCGTTTTGCAGACAACCCTAAAAAATCATGAAATCCGCGCCATGATGTCGTCATGTCAGCCTGTTGGTTGTAATGAAACTTCAATATAATCTGTTTATTTTGGCGCTGCAGGAAATCGTATGATTTAAAGTGAGACTGCGTGCAGCTGTTTCCTGTTGACCACAAACATGTAAAACATCAGATCTGTGTCACACAATGGAGGAAACAACATCAGAAGTGGGACACGGAGCTGCTTGAGTTTGTAAAGAAGACGAGAAAACATGTCGGCAGCTGACGATTGAATCCTCCTTAAAGAAAACTTTGTGCTCCTCGTTGTCCTCACACAGACGTTCATGATGTGTGTTGTGTTATTTAGAGCCTGCATGTGAAGGACGGTTCTGTAATGGGACCCTAATTATAACAGATCATACACTGTGGGTTTAGACTCTGCGACATGTGGTGTGAATGTGAGCCAACAGGCTGCGCTCTGAATATGAGAACAATCGAACTCTGTGGGGACGAGGAGACACCATTTACGAGCGAAACGCCGTGATTTCTCCAGACAGAACAAAGCGTAAAAAAGCCTTTCTTTGTGTGTGAATATGGAAATAGGGCAGAGTAGAGCAGAGGTCCTCTGAGACACTTTAATTATGAATAGAAAATGAGAGAGCCGGAGCAGGCGAGGTTTTTATATCTCTCAATGATGTCTGTGACAATGACAAGAGGACATGTTGTGGAGGAAGGAAAGTGATATCTGTGTGTGTGTGTGGGGGGGGGGGGAGGTCAGAGCGGCACAGTTTAAAGCCTGCAGACCCCCCACTGAGTGTGACACGCTCAGAGACACACACACACAACCTCTCTGCAGGTCACTATGAAGTCTTTACGACTCGTGAAGTTAACAACAGAAACTGATGCTTCAGGTTAAATGATCCTAACTCAACTAAACTGAAGAATGAACTACAGCTGAAAACGTCTTTAATAAACGATAGATTTATTTGGAAAAGAAAACGTAGAGGTTTTTAATACCCTCCTTAAAACAAAGCAATGGCAGAAATGTGAACAGCAGCGGAGCATGTAGCGTCGCTAATTAATAGGTTTTACAAGATCAGATTTTTATTCTGTAGACGGCAAACAAACTTTAATAATTCCAGATAATGATGACGTCATGGTGAGGATTCTGTCTCTAGAAGCTCGGTGCTGAGCCGTCCTTGATTGGATGTTTTTTTTATTTTATACACGTTGAATGATTTTATGTTTACATTTCTACTCCTCGTGATTTATTTCAAATAACTTTATTTTGTGATTCTGGATATCATTCGATTCCTGCATTAAAAAGTGCACCTCTGTCCACATCCGCGTGTTAAACCCAAGGGGGGGGGGGGGGGGGGGGCAGCATGGACGTTGGCAAAGACACGTTGTATCAGCCATCTTAACTTATCTTAACAAAAAGACAGATTTTATTGTTTGTTGCCTGTTTCAAAATGTGAACCCACTCCTCTTTAAATGGTATGAGAGAATGTTCATGTTGTGTGTGGACTGACTTCCCAGATCATTAA
Organism: Tautogolabrus adspersus; assembly: GCA_020745685.1. Classification (NCBI taxonomy): domain Eukaryota; kingdom Metazoa; phylum Chordata; class Actinopteri; order Labriformes; family Labridae; genus Tautogolabrus; species Tautogolabrus adspersus. The sequence goes on from CM036540.1 coordinate 2,199,003, forward strand.
GAGAGTCAGTAAAAAACGTTTGTAAAGACAACATTCAAACTGGGCCCCTCCTCCTGGGGCTCATCGCCCCCAGAAGCTCACACTCACTGCAGGACGTAGTGTGTACGTTTACTGCTTGTACCTACACGCAAGCTAACGCACGCTAGCACAAGCTAACCGCCGGTGTTTGTCACCTGCCTGTCCAACAGGAAGCAGACCAACTCCACGTCCACGGGTAAAAGACAACTCAAGGTTCAGCCTCGTTTTAGAACGAGCTTTATCCGCTTGGTGTTTCACCTCACTGTGATTATATTTCCTCTTCTTTGCTGCTACGTCCACGTCCGTCATATTCGTCAGTTTGAATCTCGTCCAATCACTGAATTGTATCCACTCCTAAACTCACCTGCTGCGCTGTCATTGGCTGGAGGAAACACACCAGCTCTGCCCAGAAACATCCTGAGTCAACCAAAACTAACCAGAACAGTAAAATCCAGTCAGAGGACAGGGTCTCTGCAGACACAGTCACCACCACACATGTATGGAGGCCCAGAAGGGAAGATGGAGCAGCTTTACTTTAGGATAAGTCTGTATTTTATTTTGAAGGAGGAAGCTGCTGACTCCATCTTTAATGTCAAACCGTTTACAGCCATGCCACGACCTTTAACAAACTTTATTTCTGTCAGCGCTCTGACGACCCCTCCCTCTTGCTCCCATTCTGCCTGTCTGCATGCCTGTGTCTCATCTTGTTGTGCTCTGTCACGGGGTGCTCCCGAATTGCAAAGTGCCGACACAATCTGACAGTAGACAGTCCCTTCTCTCCGTGTTGTGTCCTGTTAGTACCTATGTTCAGTAGGCGTGCACAGAAGGCAGATATTTGTTCCTACTTCGTCTGACTCATTCAGTGTGGATGGCTCAGTCAATAATTCAAACTTCACATTGCATGAAACAATTTAACAACTTAACATTTGAAAGGTGCGTTACCCGAACCGGCCGCATCCATTTTTTTTTTTTCCATCCTTCTTTGTTTTGATTTGGAGGCGCACGTGAAGTGACGTTTTAAGTTTAATTTTGTACAGAATTGTGGGTGTTAAAATACAACTAATTTCCTGAAAGGATGCATCCAAACCATACTGCACAAAACCCGTTAGTTAGTATCCATGCTGAAATGTTCAGTCTACTGAGGTGGACCCAAAAAATGCCCCCTGAATGACCACGAGGGTTCAGTCTACTGAAAAGCGGCACTGCATTGGAGTTGGCATGTGGGTGGAGCTGGGAGGGTCGTCAGCTGATACCTGCTCAACCGAATCGGGCCTTCAGAAGGTCATATAGGCCCGCCTGAGAGAGATCCTCAGTCTCTCAGCTGGGCCTGCTGCAAACACCTCAGCCTTTGTGTGGTTTGATGCTGTTCTACTGAAGAACATTGCTATCTGCATGTGGCCTCCCTCTTTGTTACCAGCCCTGAGCCAGGCTGAGGAAGCAGATGTTAGCTACAAGGCTAGCGCTGAGGCTACTGGTTCTGAGGAGGGCCGGCTCACTGGGCCTTTCAAGGGCCCAGACATTTCTCTGTGCAGGCCTGATTAAACCTGATGTTTAATGTACGCTGACATCATGAGAAATGTTTGATCATGTTTGATTATATGATTCTGGAGCTCTTTAAGTTTATCATCGTTCAGTCAGCTCTTTTTAAACGTGCAGCATAAACACACAGACGCTCATTTAATATGTGAAGGTTTCTCCTCAGAGTGAAGATTCATCATTAAATCACACATGGGGGAATAAAAACATCTTATCTATGTTTGTTTCACACGGCTGGAAATCCTGAGACGGCAAAAGTAAACCAGTAAATATGTAGGACACGCTACACTCAAGAGAAGGAGAATCAGTCACGTTGTAAAACGAGGCTTTACAATTCAAACTGTCTTCTGTTACCATGGTTACAGCTTTACGATGATTTTCATCACGTTCAACATCTTCATGAAGAAACTTAAGACGTGATTTATACGAAAACCTGAAATGTCTTCTGGGAATCTCAAGATCACGTTGTTCTTGAATAGGCAGGTTATTTTTTTAAATGTTGTGCAAGTTTGATCAACTGTCCCGACACACACTCAGAACTGCGATCTTATTTCATTTGGATCACCTGACATGTCACTTTAAAGAGGAATGAATCAGTTTCATCGATCGTTATTGTGTGTGTGTGTGTGGGTGTGTGTGTGTGTGTGTGTGTGTGTGTGTGTGTGTGTGGGTGTGTGTGTGTCAGGTATCATAAATATTATATATATCTGTCTGTCTCCATCAGTCCGAAGTATATCGCTCACTGTAACCGGAGGAAAAGTTTTGGTGGCTCTAAGCGGCAGAGTGTGACGCGTGTGTGTCCTCTTTGTGTTTGAATAATGTTTCATTATTAGAACAACCTGGAAGCGCAGAACAGATGTGTAAACAAAGATTAAAGTCCTCTGCTGCTCTGATCGAGGTCAAACATGAAATATTCACTCAGGTGTGTGTGTGTGAGAGAGAGAGTGGCACCAGGCTCTCAGCCACGACACACACCACTCTGAATCTTTGTTTCTTCCCTCACACACACACACACACACACGCAAACACACACACACACACACACACACACAAACACACACACACACAAACACACACACACACACACCCTTGATCCCCTGAAATGGGAGAAAAAGAGTCGATGAGCCAGATGGTCACAGCTCCCCACGCCCCCAACCTGCATGAAATATTCAGCTGATATGCAATCTTTATGATTGTCTTAAAATAGGGGAGAAGAAAAGCAAACACCTGTTTACCCCCCCCCCCCCCCCCCCCCCACACACACACACACACACACACACACCATGTTGTGTGTGTTTTATTTTACATGCACATGAAGAAATGTGCCGACTCCCTTCAGTTCATGGCGGTAAATTCACACTCGTCTTTAGCAGCTGTCACAGGATCCTCTTTATCCTCTTTATCGGTATCTTCATCCTCACCTCAGGAAGAATATCCTTTAAAAGGACAGAACAGGAGGACCGACGTGTGTGCGGGCGGATGTGTGTGTGCGCTGCTTTACCCTCGATGAGTTTTGTATTTCACCTGGAGGGAAACTACTCATCAAAAATAGCTGCTGACGTTAAGTTGTTCTATCTTAATCCTGTGTAAATATGTAAGTTTGCTATCATAAAGTGAGATCATGAAACACACAGAGGTCATGATTCCAGTCCTGTGTGCATAAAGAGTGTTTATTATTTATTTTCTCTTCCTGGTCAAGACTTAAACGCTCGCTCATCTCTAATCGTTGCATCCTGAGCTCGCACTCAGAGGAAATAAACGCCACTGTTGGTTTTGGTATTGTTGCCTTTATTAGCTGAAGAGAGAGAGGAAACACTGGAGAGAGCGGGGGACGACATGCAGCGAAGGGCCCAGGTCGGATTTGAACCCACAGCCGCTGTGACGAGGACTATGGCCTCTGTACATCGGGTAAGCTTCATAACCGCTAGGCTATCCAATGCCCCTGAGTGAATTACATTTTTTAAAAGACATGAAACTGCATGCAGACAATATCATTCTTGTTTTTGTTCTAGTTTTGATCGAGTTTAGGCTGGTGACACACGGGACGATTTGAGGCCTGAATTTGTGCCTGATTTTAGGGCGGGGTCACAACTGATTATTTGTCCTAATCATCCTCGAGTTTGTGGTGTCAATACGATTATTCTACTGCTCCTGATCGAGTCGGTGCCTCCTCGATCTGAAATCACAAATATTAAACAGGCTCTGATGGAAAACCTGCAACCAGGCCAAAGCGTTAGTTAGGCCCCTGAGTGAAAAGACCCTTCCAGATCTGATCTGATTTATCAATGTAAGTTAGCGCTAGCCTCCTCGCTAATCTCGTGGCTAACATCGGCCTCCTCTACCTGGCTCCAATCAGCTTTAAGAGCTGGTGCTTGTTTGGCTCTATCAGCCTGACATTACTGACCTAAAGCGTGGTTTAGCCTGTGTTGTTGTCAGAGCCGTGTTTACATGGACGGGACGGCCGGCTCCTCCCCTTGTGTATAAAAGCTGTTTTAGTCAAGACTAGAGAGAAGAAGAAGAACATACTCACTGATTATTTGGATGTCACCTAAGAGTTTTTAGATCACGCTCATTCTGTGTCAGTTTACATGTAATGTGAAGCTACGAGCTAACTAAAGAGTGCTAACATTAACATGCTAACACAACAATGCAGGAAACAGGCAGCTCGAGCAAAGGACAATTCTGTACACTGCGCGAGCTTGACTCCGTCTAAAGAACTCGAGTGGAGGAGAGCAGAGGCTTCAGTATGGAGGAGGTGTGGCCAAACAGAAGTATTTTTTGGTTTCATGCTGGAGCTCAAGGGCGACATCTACTGGATCAAGAAGAGACACATTCTTCCTTTAAATGTTTTTATTCTACAAACGGTTCATTAAATAAATGTGTCCACCTTGTTCTTTTTAAAGAGTGTGTTATATTTATCCATGAACAGGTGCAGTGTTAGTCTCTAATAACATTACACTGAAATGATTTAATTAATGAGCCTGAGATTCAACAATAACACGGACGGTGATTTTACATCTTCTCTAAACTCTGCTGCTCTCTGTCATCTTAACAAGCTTTCAGACAAACACGGAGATCAGCCGGGGAACACATGTTCCAGCGTGTCGCGGTTTAAGTTCTGCATCTTGTGTGTGAGTGTGTGTTTGAATGTGTGTGTTTGTGTGGCCTTAATAACACTCCCTTACTCCTCAGAGAGTTCCTGTTCAGAATCAGTGGGGACTGAGATCGTCTCTCTCCCCTCAGGGAGGCTTTGGTTCCCCACAGACCTGCTCCTCTCCCCATGAACGCCGTGATGAACAACAACACATAACACCTGGAAAGTAGGCCACAAGCACGCACCATCCGTCCTCCTTCCACACAACTTTTTGTGGAGGAGAAACGAAGGGTGGGTGCTGCAGGTTTACAGGGAAGAGTTAGAAGTGTCTTTGTTCGCAGAAAAACAAAAACATCTCTTGAAGAAGTCGTCGAACTAAACTATCACTTTCCAACAACCATCAGGTACAGAGAGGAAAACAAGAGTATTCACCCCGAGAACAGCTCGTCTCTTTTACCTCCACAGTTTACCAGCAGAGCAACATGAGGAGAAGAACAACTGATTTATATTCATAAACATCACTTTATTAGGAATGAATTGAAATGATTGGCTGAGTTGAAATGGAAGAATATTTAGCTCTTAACACGAGACATTCAGAGAGCTGTGTGATGGATTTGCATCCTGCACAGGAGAACCTGCAGCACTCCAGGTTTGGTTTTGTCCTGGATCAGTACCAGGATGTCTCTGATGGACACCAGCTGTGGAGCTCCTGACTATCTCTCTCCACTGAGTGACAGTTTCACTGTTTCTAACAAGTCACTCTGAAGTCGGCTGAAATCTGTCTCACTAAAGTGCTATGGACAGTGGCTTTGTGCAAAAGCTTGACATCCATTCAGCATAGATCATACTGACTCATCCCTCTGTTTTAATGTTAAAAAGGTCAGCATTATGACCCCCTGAGCGCCATACAGGCTTGGAGCATGTCCATTATGAAGACTGGATTTGCAGCTTTTATGCAGAGGTTCAATGAATGTGTGTTTTTCAGGATACTTCTGCTCTCTAACTTGCATGTTTCTGGATATGCTGCACATTTTTCTTGATGTAAGTCATTTTGGCGTTGTTGAGACTGCACACCTGTCCACCACCAGGGCCATTTATCCATTATAAGCAGATTTGTCTGTCATTTAGTGACATTAGGGCTCAACAGTGTGGTTCCAGAGGTAAATAACCCATTCATTTTATCCATTTGATTATTAGCCATAATGTCATAACCATCACAGGTAGACTGACCACGAGCTACCGGAGTGTGAAACGATGGTATGCAGAACAGCACTCTGTGTTGAGACCTTTAGTGGGCGCCATAGCACCAAACTGAATTCCTACATAATGTTGCTTTAAAAGGAGTTCAGTCTGAAACACGACTAAAACTTATGAATTACGTTGTGATTGGTGCGGTCTTCTCATCATCTGTTCTAAAAGTTTATTTCTTTTTCGTATCTTCTCACCACCTCGTTAATATTAATCAATCACCGCTGGTGTGTGCGTGCATTTGTGTGTGTGTGTGTGTGACCTTCTGATACACAGCCCCGGGGCAGGGTAACAGCCGTCCTCTGACCTTAACAGAGTTTGGAGATATTTAGTCCCCTGGCTGTGGACCATCAGTCTGCAGGGAGGCTGCTCGGGGGGCAGAGTGTGTGTGGGGTGGGGTGTCATGTCCGCCCCATCAGTGATCCAAGCGGATGTTTTGTCCTCAGTCCAAATCTGAATAGAGAAATGAGTGTAGTCCCCATCACAGGACTGGCCCGTGGAAAAGGTCAGACTCAGTATTCAGAGAAAGGCCACTTCAACACTCACACTCTGCTGCTGCTCTCTGCAGGCTCCAACTTTCTGCTTCACTCTGAAACACTCGATACATTCAGTGACATTGAGCTGTTTGACAGTCCTTTAATGGGGTGCAGACTGAAGTGGAACATCTTTAAATCTGCTACCTAAAGTTGTAATTAGTGGAACATTTTCTCTTCAGCTCAGAGGGTCATTCATTTTTAAACTTGGGACCTGTATGAAATATGGACATATCTCAGTGATGTCACCCATCAGTGTCTAAACACTTATTAGAAATGCTGTCTCAAGCTAACTCTTGGTCAAACTAGTAACAGACAAAGAGGTGGAGCTATCTTCCTGACAAACCGCTACAACATGGCCTCCTGTCAGTCAGATCAGCCACGCCCTTTTTATGAACAACTTTTTAATATACGTGACAGACTTGGCTTTTGCAGCCAGCCTCGGCATTTCCACATGGATTCATTTTCCAACACCAGAGGTGGCCGCTTGCTTGGACCTCCTTTTTACTTATTTACAAATCCATATTTGCGATCCTAAATAGTGCACACAGCTTCGGAAACCGTGCTCACTAAATCCGAATGCATGGATTACAATCTGTGGACATGGATTTGCTTTTTCTTTTTTTCTGACATTAACCTCTTGGAACCCAGAGGTTCACGTTTGCAAATTTGCAGATAGTGCATAGACTATCAGGCCCGCCTGCAGAAACGTCTGGGCCCCTGAAAGGCCCAGTGAATGGGCCCTCCCAGGATATGATTGAAATCAACATACGCACATTCGATCACTACTGTTAGCTCTGGCCTCCTGGCTAAAATTAGCTCGCTCTGCCGTGCTCCCATCAGCCTTTTGGAGCCGACTGAAGTTTGTTAACACGTCAAATGTCCGAGCCAGCTCCCTCTTTTTCTTCTTCTTTGTTTTCTGGCTTCCTAACGTTGTGCATGTCCTGGAATGTATACTGATTACAACATGTGGTGGTGAAACAGTTAAGTTCACTTGGCCCTCTTACGTCGGACTTAGATCATTTAGAGGGGTTTATTTGGAAACAGGCGAGAGCTTACTGAAGCAACAATAAATAAAATGTGTGTTTTGTTGCTTTAAGAGGTGATGTGAGTATTTAGGTGTCAAATAAAATGTGGTCATTGTTGCTTAAAAGTAAGAAAGACCCATGTTTTTTTTCTTAACTTCAATGGGCCCTCCCCATGTGACAGGGCCCCTCAAAGCTTCATCCCCCCGTTATGGGCGGCCTTATAGACTATACACTGTGTACACAGATTTGTAACAGTGGGAATGGATTTACAAACAACTCTTCTTTGATTGCCTGAGCTTTGTGGGGCTCCATAGTCTTTGCTTTCACTTTTGAAGGAAAATTATTCTTTTAGAAAGATTTCCCTGAAAATAATAATTGAAAGGAAAAAAGAAACAATGAGACAGAGTTTTTTTTTAACTGAGTCAGAATATGACAGTGAGAACAGAACGCAGTGACACTCTTATGTTTAGCATAAAACAGTTCCCTGGTCAGGTTGGGTAAAACAGCAACAAGCTCCTCCATGACAGCAGAGCAGCCATCTCACGGATGGTGCTGGATGTGTTATTTTCACACACCTCATTATCTGTTTGCTATTTACAAAATGTTGATTGTTGTGTTGTATTATGGTTGTTTTGTTTAACGGGTCAGCATGAATCTTGCTAATTACATCTTAAGATGAAATCCACCTTGCTGTGTTGATGCTCTGCCTGCAGAAACATCTTCAGAAAACATCATTAGCAGAGCCGCTTCCCTGCTTGTGAAGCGGATCCACGAGGACTTCAGAGCGCCTCCCCTCCTGATTTAACCGCCCGTCTCTGCCCACTCTCCAGGTGGATTAACTGTCGAGTGTGTAACTAGCAGGCGGTCCGGGTGTCTACATCTAGTTTGTCTTTGAATCAGCGACCCCTCTGGGGGACGGGAGCGCCGGGCACGCCAGACTGGAGAGCACGGCAGGAGGCAAAACACAGATTTTTAATTGATACATTAAACAGTCAAACAGATTGCACAACCTGAGGCCATGAACAAAACAGTATGCACAACTCAGCCTCAGCGCTGCGGGCGAGCAGAGGAGCTCCATCTCTCTCTGCTGTATTCCTGTCCTTATTCTTACTCGTATTCTCTATTCCACAGGGACACTCTGCTGTTGTGTTGTCTGGTTCAGCTGCAGGAGAGCAGTCTGCACACTGACATGCACACAAACCTGCATACCTACATCTACTCAAACCTGCACACGCACACGCACATACACACAGACGTGCACGGTGTGCCCAGGAGCTGCTCTCCTCTCAGACTCAGGGAGGAGGTCTTTGGATGCTGATTTATTAAATAAAAACGGTTTCTTTTATTTGGTTTCCTGATCGCAGCCAGAAGACAAAGTTTGAAATTGCTTCACATTCTTCCTCTGCGTGTGTGTGTGTGTGTGTGTGTGTGTGTGTGTGTGTGTGTGTGTGTGTGTGTGTGTGTGTGTGTGTGTGTGTGTGTGTGTGCGTGTGTGTGTGTGTGTGTGCGCGTGTGAGTGTGTGTGTGTGTGTGTGTGTGTGCGTGTGTGTGATCAATATGATGTGCAGCTCCCAGCTAATGTGCTTCAAATAGGGGAGTGCTTGTTGTTTGGCAGGACTAATTAAAATGATTTATGCTAGCCGTGCGTGACATCAGTGGAAGCCAAAGTACAGCCCACAAGATAAAAAGGCAGATGAATTAATCTATTAGCCAAACACATTTTCTCTGTGAAGCTCGGCGTGCGGAGTAAAAGCCACCCTTGATCAATAATTTCAAAATAAAAGTGTACATCTCCAGCATGTGTGTCTCTGTGCAGGCTTGATGGATTCTGGAAGAATGCTGATGAGTTCAAATTGGCTCTACACTAAGGTGAGGAAGAACTGAGCTCAGGGTCATTCACCCCATATCTACCAGTCTGTTCACCTGGGGCCCGTTTCAGACAGAAGGTTGAACAAACTCTCAGTCTAACTCTGAGCTCTGAGCTGATTTACCCTCAGGTGGGAATCTCTGAGTTTCTGGTTCCAGATCAGCTGATTTGAGTTTGTTAAATCAACTCTGAGTAGGTTCAGCGCGTGCACCACGACTATAACAAGCCAACATTAATGGAGCCCCGATACTACGATTCACCATGCCACCAGGTGACAAAAAAAGAGTTCATCGTACTTTAACCCTCTGGACATATAGCCACATCTTCATTCGGCGAATATGAACAGGTTTTAAGAAGAAGAAAAAAAGTAACACTGCTGCAGTGTCAAACGAGAGAGTGTAGGAGTAAACTGCTGCTCGCGTCAGCACGTAATAATGTAGTTTATTCAATTAATATTTGATCAGAATTATAATATTCCAGGTATTAAACCTAAAATGTATTTTCATTAAGATGCAATCTAGCAGAAGAAAAGCGACTTTAAAGCAGCTCAAAATGAAATATAAGAACAAACTGGGCTCATGGTGGACTGACCGTTCACAGACTGAGTTACCATAGTAACAGACTCAGAGCTAAAGTTACCTCTCTCTCTGGAACGGCTTGAGTTAACCCTCTTTCTCGGGTTTGAGTGACCTCCCTTTCTGAAACATTTCAGAGTTAACTGACTCACTGTTTGCACTAAACCCGCTTTCTGAAACGGGCCCCTGACGAGTCTGTAATATAAACTCTGGTACCAAATGACCAGCATGAAACAAAAACTCTGATTCTTAGAAGAATATGTGGACTCCTCAGAACTTAACTGTAATTCTGGTTAAAGATTAAAAACCTGAGTTCAAATGATCAGACTAATGCTTTCCATACACTCAAAGATTAAAAAAAACAAAACCCTCTCACACCTAAAGACATGTTGCCAGCGACTCACAGACGATGATTTTACATAAACTGGGGATCCCCATATTCAGTTCTCTCTACAATTACAATTTCAAAATGATTGTGAACACGTCCTGTTTAGAAGGAAAAGCAATCAAATGCAGATTCATTCCTTTTTGACCAATCAGCACCTTTGTTTTGTCCATATAACTACGTGGACCGGTTTTTCTTCACCTCATGGACGATCAGTATACCATAGATAAAAAAATTCTACATATTGTACGTTTAAAGACTTCCAAATCGATTAAAAGTTCCTTTTTGTAAGACAGGCTTTGTGTTTTCTCAATAAATAACAGTTATACATTATCAACTCTTTATAAAATGTGGATTGATTCCTCGGCTACTGAAATAAAGACTTTTCTCATGAGAAACATTCTGTCAATAAAATGATAAAAACACAAGTTGAATGTTTCCACACTCTGCAGGGACTCTTGCATCATCCTCTCTGTCTTAACTGCTGAGGCGTTAAAAGGTAACTTTCTTTTGATTGGTGAGTTCATGTGTCAATCATTTAAAGCTAACAATGATTGGTTACTGACTGTCTCTGCCCCAATTTTGTCTTCTGGACTTCAAGGGTAAAGACAAACAGCTTTCCAACCGAAGATTTCAAGTAAAATTTGAGTCAACTTCAAACACAGCCGTACATTAAGAGGTAAGTTTTAATATAAATCGGTTCATAGATCATTTTTGATAGTTACCATGAATACAGCAGCCCCAAGGGTCAGCAAAATCTGATGTTAGCGTGCTAGCCCGCTAGCTAAACACCATCACATTCATTCGCATTCATATGACATTACTGCATGTCACTACCTTTAAATCCCAGTTCCTAACCACATCTTCTTCTGGGAGCTCCTGAGCTCTCTTAGGTTCCTCGGGATTGTTGCTCCTGCTGAGCTCTCTTAGGCTCCACGGGGTCGTTGGTGGACGGCCTGCCAAAACAACCCTCCCCCCTCCCTTCGGGATCGTAGGTGGACGGCCTACCTGAACAACATCCCCCCCCCCCCCTTTTTTTCCCTTGTTCCCTATCCCTCTTCCTGCATCTTATCCCATCTCCCCCTATCCCTTTCCAAGCCCGGCGCAGTCTAGGCTGTGAAGGCTGTTTCTTCATGAGCCGGGGATCACTGCCAAAGATTTCTGCCTTTTTAATAAGGAAGTTTTTTCTGACCAATGTATCTTTTGCTGCTTTGCTAAAGTGCTCATGATGGATTAAGCTGGGTCCTTGTAATATAGCAATAAGTAAGGTCTTTGACCTGCTTTTTGTAACATAACAATGAGCATGGTCTTCTTACCTGCTCTTTTGTAATATTAATAGACAAAGAGTAAGGTCTTTACCTGCTTTTTGTAAAGCGTCTTGAGATAACACTTGTTATGAATTGGCGCTATACAAATAAAGATTGATTGATTGATTGATTGATTGATTGATTGATTGATTGATTGATTGATTGATTGATTGATCACACATGGAAAGGGCTCTCACAAGTCAGTCAAAAGGAGCGCTAACAAAAATAAGGTTAGCTCTTAAAAGGTTAGCACCAGGGTGCGAAATACAGGGGGTCTTGGGGGGTCTGAGACCCCTTGATTGACACTTGAAACCCCCTGAAAGCCTCAAAAGCAAAAGTTTGGGGGGTCTCTGGAAAATAAAATCACCTGCAATTGACTTTATACTCTGCAGTGGACCAGAGAGAGAGAGAGAGAGAGAGAGCGATGTCCGCTGTTAGGTCTTTGAATGCAAAGCACACAACTACAATTGATGTATTTCCCTGTTTTGTGCAGCTGCTTGCTGGAGATGTGATTCGGCGCTCTCTTGGGTTTGCTGCATCTTGATAAGAAATCTCCCCACACGCGGGTCCGGGATCGGAACTTTTTAAAACGGGAGTGCTGTTGTCGTGCACGGAGCCACTCGGTGCGTTCAGTGCGGCCGTCCAGACCGTTTGCAATTATTTCCGTGCAGCGTACTGTATCAGCGCTCAGTGCGTGTGCAGGCAAGTGCGAGTGAAAAGGCACAAATTGGTGCATAAAAACTGATCAGAATGTAGGAAAATTAATGTTACGTGGCCCCCCCCGATTGCCACCGGGTATTTCGCACCCTGGTTAGCACTTAATAGAGAGAGTAGCATGTTTTTTAAAGGTACAAGCAGCATGTTACAGGTTTTTCTGCAGACTAGTAATGACAAGGACTTTTTCTTTGTTTAGAGAAACAATAGTTATTTATCTGCTTCTGTCTTTCTGGTTTGTTGCCATTATTTGAATATATTGGTGTTTGCAAGTTACACCTAACTTATTATCAGAGGTGGAAAGAGTACTAAAATATTCTACTCAAGTAAAAGTACTGTTACTTTAATCAAATGTTACTTAAGTACAAGTCAAAGTACCAGATTAAAAATGTACTCAAGGCAAAGTTACTCTTTTTTAACAACAGATCTCTCGTGTGCAAAAAGGACGAGAGGATTTAAATCTTAAAGTTGTTTTAATTAAAAGACAATCTTTATAAAGATGTATCTGTTCAGATAAACACTTCCTTTTTACCTCATTGACAAAAACAAAATATAAATATAGACATTAAAAAGATTTCCCCCCTTTGTTTAACCAGCAGCATGTTTAATGATGGTCATTTAATAATCAAGGCTTCTAATGTTCAAGTAATCGGCTGCTTTATGAAGGGGAAATCCTGACAGGCTCTTTGTCTCACTCACAAACAGTGTGAAGAGGATTTTAGTGTTTTTAGTTTGATTATTCTGAGGCTGCTTCGTCTCAAAGGAAGCTGTCACTATGATTACTAGTTTGCTTATTTACATACAAATAAATGAGCAAAGTATAACTGCTTACCCAACACTGACCCATGATGCGTGTACCTCCACCTTTTTGCTGTTTAAACAGTAAATGTGTTTTATGTTTTACAGATTCTGAACTTGAAGCAGCCCTCATCGTTCTGAAAGGAGAACTTCATTACACGTGAAGAGGTACGTTTAACTAACAATCCTTTATGTTGTTCACGTCACAACACACTTCTTTTTTCAGTATGACCTTTAATCCCCCAGGATGACTTACAGCAGCACTAAGTGCCATCATTTTACAGAAGTCTTGAGATAACATTTGTTGTGAATGGGCGCTACACAACTACAGATGATTGATTGATTTTAGCCAGCTGTTTAACAATTCATGACATCTATAGCGTTTCCACAACTGCTGGCTGTCGGTGATTAGTCTACTGATGACTTCTTTTTTCTTTGTTGATTCTATTGACATTTTTTTGACAAATAAGTGGCCACTCGCTTTTTTGGTGCGTTTCAGAAGCACTCGCCTCTGCTTCACACCTATACCAGCATGACAATAAATAGACTACCTGCCTGTCTGTGTCGACCTGCACCAGCAGGCTGTGTGAGTGTGAGCGGAGAGAGGCGGCTGTGCACAGCTGAGAGGAGACTTCAGTGTTTGACAGAAATGACCAAAATAAAAAAACAAGAATAAGTTATGCATTTTACTGCACACTAAATCAGTTGTTCTAAATGTGTCTGAAGCTCTGTCCAAACGTGCTCTGTGCTTGATAGCCTATTGTTAAACACATACTCTGCACTCTAGTATCGTATTTGGCATCAGTAAATCGACTTTAACAGATCAGCATTTTAGTGCATGATACACAAACCCAACGTACCATGAGGCGCATCACGGGGCGTATCATAGACTAATGCATACTGATAATTACACAGTAAATACAAGATATTACCTCTTGAAGCTGACATATTATGAAAAAACACCTCTACAGTGTTTTTGCACGTATATTTGGAGTGACTACCGACCAACAAAATTTGAAATAAACCCAGCCAGTCCTCTGTTTGTGGTCTGCATATGTCTGAAAACAAATATAATACTTGTCAGATATTGGTCGTCTTGTGACGTCACAATGGGACTCATTGTAATAATTCCCGTCCATCCCCTGGTATCTCCACCTACACCTTCGGAGCTTTACTTTTGCGCAGGTCCGCCATTTTTAATTCTTGCAAGCAGAGGAGCTGTGGTAATGTCTACCAGGAAAAGCCACCACATAAGCTGCTATGTTACTGGCTGCAAAGACCAGCATGTCTCTTTACATCGACCTCCAGCCTTAGAGGACTAAAGAGTGACGTGCTGGACTTTATTTTTGATGGTAATGTCCGATCCATGGTTGGAAAAAAACATGTGCGTGTGTGCGTCAACCACTTTAACCCCCGACTTCTTTGTCAACCTCGGGCAGTACAACGCAGGACTGGCAGCCAGACTCCTCTTGGAGGATTTAGCACGGATAGCACTGATTTAGCACGGATAGTTGGTACCAACTTAGTACCAACTATCCATCTACTGATGGGGGAAGTGTAAGTATTTTAAAATACCACTATTCTTTGTGTTTCTTTGGCTAAAGACATTAACGATGTTAGCTTTTGTTCGGCACAAACGTGTTATGTTCAAGTGAATGCATTAGCACCATGAGTTTCAGGTGAACGTGTTAGCAACGTGAGTTTTTATTTCGCATACAAACTTGTTTCATTCAGTTAGCAGGGTTAAGCGATGTTATCTTAGGGTCTATATAAAGGTACAGCTGTGTTGTATTCTTCAAGTCATAGGGTTAGTGACGTGAGCATGTTCTGATATGGGAACTTGCTCTACGTTCGTCTCTATATTGGCAAAAGGGAACACTTTGCATTTTGTTTCTGAGGCAACTCTTGCCACTACAATGAGCAGAGACGTGGGGGGTATACCACGAGGCGAGCTCAGCATACCCAGTCTCTCTGTGACAAATGTAATCTGGCTCTACAAAGCCTGAAGCAGCAGTTAGAGATATTGGGTACCAGAGAGCAGGTTATTAACCTCCTGTTTACTTTCACACAAAAGGGGTGTTCAGACTGAATAAGAAACTATTAATTAGAAACTAAATCACTTTCTATTATTGACTGTGTTTGCATTTAATCCATGTTATCTACATGTTGGTTTGCAAGCATAAACTCATTGGAGTAATAGCTGCATGTGTTGTTTATTTATTTCTCTATGACACTCTTAAAAGCAGGTATTATTACTGCTCTTGTTCTTTAGGAAAGCACATCTGGATAAGGTACAGGTGTTTGTCATGTGGCCTATCAGACGGACCCACCAAGGTGTACAGTTGGTACACAACTCTTTACAAAAACCTCATTACAGGAGTACAGGTAAGCTGACCTACATTTTCAGATGTAATGTCATACATTATGTTTTTAAGTTTGGTGCAACTTAAAATAAATCATATGTCTGCTTTTATTTATCAAAGGCACACACAGCCTTTGGGTTGGCACTTCAACTGTTGCCTTCACATCTTCGCAGCCGTTTCTAACATCAACTCCAATAAAGAGACCACTGAGGAGAGGTGAGGAAGAGGGCAACCTGTAGAAGGCAGCTCAATGGACATCCCAGATGTGCAGGACACCAAATATGACTGCTGACTGTCACAGACTTGAGTGAGTCAGCTCATGTAATGTGATTAGCTTAATACTTGTCTTAAAAATGTTTAATCAATTTGATTTTTTTCCTGAAATTGTTTTGGCTCTATGATTATGATAGTAAATGTTTCTTTCTATTTTTGTCTCATTCTTATAGATCATATTCTCGCCCGGTTCATAAGACACCTACTTTTATTGTCTATGAAAACTGCTTTCCAGAGCTATTTGAGGTGTGCCCTGTGTCAGCGGATACAGAAAAGAAGGTTGGGCACATTTTTATCAGTACATCATGGGTACTACAGAAAATGGAATAACCATGGAAGCACCCCTGCTGGAAACCTTCAACTGTTGGATTCAGTCTATACCATTGGTTCCTTCTTCCAGCCATTTTCTTCCCCTTATCAGAGGTCAGCTCATAGTGGCAGCAGGCAAAGTAAGTCAACCCTGAGTTCCCTCTCCCCAGCAATGTTTCCAGCTCCTCAGAGGCGTTTCCAGACAAGACGGGATATATAATCCCTCCAGCGAACTCTGGGTCAACCCCAGGGTCTCCTTCCAGTTGGGCATGCTGAGAAAACCTCCAAAGAGAGGCATCCTAATCAAATGCCCGAGACCACCTTAACTGGCTCCTTTCGATAGTAGCTCTACTCTGAGCTCCCCCCCATGTTTGAGCTCTTCACCCTATCTCTAAGGCCTGTCATTCTCAAAAGAGAACATTCTGTGATTTTGAGGCCGCTCTGGTGGGGAAGGAGCGGAATGGAAGGTGGAGCGCTACTAGCTAGATAAAAAAAGCACAACACCGGTTCTGTTCTGGAACACAACTCCTGGTGAGGGGCTGGACTCTCTCCTGGAGATGCCAAGGTTGAGAAGTGTCAGGTAGGTGTGGGGATACTACGAGCCCCCAGGTCGTTGAGAAGAAGGCTTTGACCGTTGTTTGTGCATATGCAGTGTTGGGCAAGTTACTTTAAAAAAGTAATTAGTTACAGTTACTAGTTACTTCTCCCAAAAAGTAACTAAATTAGTTACTGAGTAACAAATTATAAAAGTAACTAGTTACTTTGGAAAGTAACTATTGCGTTACTTTAAAGTAAATGTTTAAATGCTCAAATGTGTCAAAGAATTTGGACCCCCCCCCCCCTCTTTAACAGAACTTAAAATACATGTTCAATTATTTATGATCAATCTGAATATTATAATGAAATAGACACTTAATACAATCAATAATGAACAGAAACAGTGTACACAAAGTGAGACTAGCCTCCAATCACATGTCATGTATTATATTATAATAACTATGTATATATATAGTGGATCCGTAAAAATTGTTGTTATTAAACACACTATCAAATCATATTTACTGTTTATTAACAGTACACAAAGTTATTGACTTTAAATCTTGGTAGCAAACGTTAGCTTTCTGGTTCAAAGCTGAGCCAGTCTAGTCTCTTTCTCCCACTCTTTATCATATTCTTTTCCATATTTTCCCCACTTATTCCTGGGCATCGTCACTGTCGCTCTGTCAGGACTCAGGTGTAGTTGTTCATGTGTGTGTGGGGGGGTGCCGGATCGGGCGCGCGTGGTAACCAAGGAAACGGGGTTGTAGACAGATCCTGGAAAAGGACAAACTAACTACCGTGTTCATGTTTCGCTTTATTGTGGAGAGCTGAGAGAGAATCAGTAGGAGTTCATACAGGGAGCAAAGCAAGCCCAAATAAGCAACTACACTTTAGAAAACCAGCCCAAAAACCAGCAACCCGCGACTTTACAGAAAAGCAAGCCCAAAGTCGCTTATAACAAGCGGACTTGGCAACACTACTCGCCATTCCTGTTTCTCGTTGACTCACTTGTGTCGTTCTGTGTCCGACTATGCATGCTTTCGAATTTGTGTAAACAACACCCGCCCAACTCTACCTCTGATTGGCTCATCATGAAATGATTCCCTACCTCAGCCAATCGTCATCATTTATGCGATTGTCTCGTGTCCGCACTCACCAAAGAGGAAGAACAGTAAGGCATATCTCTGCCACTCGGTTTAGAGATCCAGTTGGTCTGTCAAAGTAACGCGCTGCATTTTTGGGCAGTAACGGTAACGGCGTTATAATGATGGGAAGAGTAATCAATTAGATTACTCGTTACTGAAAAAACTAACGCCGTTAGTAACGCCGTTATTCCCATCACTGTGCATATGCACCCAACGGAGTACACCACCTTCTTGGAGTCTCTGGGTGGGTACCTGGAAGGGGTTCCGCCTGGGAACTCTTCTGTGGGATTTCAATGCTCACATGGGCAATGATAGAGACATCTGGAGGGGGTTGATTGAGAAGAACGGCCTGCCTGATCTGAACTTAAGTGGTGCTTTGATATTGGACTTGTGCTTTGGCCATAACGAACACCATGTTTGAGCATAGGGATGTTCATAACTGTACCTGGTACCAGAACACCCTAGGCCAAAGATCGATGATGGACTTTGTAGTTGTTTCATCGGGTCTGCAGCTGTATGTCTCTATGAAACTCGGGTGAAGAGAGGGGCAGAGCTGTCAACTGATCAGCACCTGGATGTGAGTTGGATCAGATTGGGGGGTTTGAGGCCCCTCATCTGAAGAAGCAGGTCCTTTTTGGCTTGGTTAGCTCAGGGGTCTCTGGAAGCAGCTGACAGTATCGGGGGGGCTCGGATGGCTGTGGCTCCAGTGCTTGTGGAAGATAAAACCCATGTGTGGGAGGAGTTAGGGGAGGCTATGGAGAAAGACTTTCAGTTGGCCTCAAAGAAGTTCTGTCAAACTGTGTGGTGGCTCAGGAAGAGTTGGTATGAAACGACAGAGTTCCAAAACAAAAGGCACAATTTTCTCAGTGTTAATTTCAAATGAAGTAATTTTAAATCAAAAACGCTTCTTTGCAAAGAGTCAGTCACCCTATCGTGGCCAAATCTCTAAATATCTATTTATATATAGAATTGTGTTCAGTTTAATACTGCAGTCCAGACAGACCACGTTTTCCACGTTTAAACAGCGAACAGAATTATGTCGAGTTTTTTGTTTTACATTAAATTACTGTTTAAATATTTATGTGAGAAAAAAGATTTTAATCTTGCAAGGTTGAAGCTTTATGAAGGAGACCTCAGTTTGGGTCTAAAAAGCTTAAAAGTCTTCAATTTGATTTTGAAGGTTTGCAGAGATCCTGAATTTGAGTAATATTATCAACATCCACCACATCAAGAACAATGATTACATTGAAACATTACTACAGCCTTTTGTACTTTATTAGTAAAATAACACATATCAAACTTCATCATTTAATGTACATCAAATGGAAAATGTCATGTTAATGTATATTTTATTCTGGTTTTAAGATCCAGTGTGATTTTGGACTCAGCTTTACGCTCTGAGGGCCTGATTTACTAAGATCCCAATTAAAGAGTACAAAATTGCGTGAACACTACAAAAAATTGCGCGTTTGGCTTGTGGGCGTTTTGCGGGTGATCTACTAAGAAACTTTGCGTGAATGATAACGGGTGCAAACCTTGAGGGGGCGGTAGTATTTAAGTCAGGCTTTTGCGTGTTCTACTGGGTTACGTCACGGAGAGTTTGGACGGAAAGCAGAATGACTGCAAGCGCACAATAGGTATTAGTGGGAGAGGCAAATGAACGTACAGTATTTTCGAGTTATAGCAGATAAATCTGAATATAACAAAAAGAACATTTGGCTTATAAGAAAACCTCGGCATTAAACAGGGCCTCTCTTTTCTTCCCTCGATCCTTTGAATGAATTGTCATACATTGCGCAGGAGGTGCGAGCTGTGTCCTCTATGGCACCGGCGCTCAGGCGCGCCACTCGGGTCATTGTTGCGCACCAGACTGCTGGCCAGCGCTGTGTCTGATCGGACATAAATGCCCTGGCAAGAGGTATCGAAGACGGGGGTACAAGCAGTGGTGAGGTCCCCCAATCCAAGTGCCTACAGCTTGGCAACAGGGGGCTGTAGAGGTTGGAGACGAGCGCGATAGGGAGAGGAGCGCACCGGAGGAGACAAGCTGGAGAGACGCGCAACCCGAGAAAAAGGAAATGCCCAGTTTAAAATGTAATGTTGACGAAAAGAGGGAAATAGGACATAAATGTCAATGTTGAAGGCTGTGAATGTTCAGTTATATTAGTTTAATCATGGTGTTTCTCTTTATTAACTATTATTGAATCCAAATAAAAAAATAATTTATGTCATTTATTTTTATGCCAATCGAAAACATGTTAACATGTTGGGGAAAAACGTGATCTTTATACCTTTTATTGTTCCTATGTCTCCTCCTAACTGCAGCCTGTTGTGTGTAACACTGGGCTCCTGGATTAGCACCTTCCTTTCAAAGGTGTTAAATTTAGACACCGTCACAATCACCGCAATTTTTGCCTGGCTTGGTAAATCGCAATGCGTGTACTAACTTAACTTATTTGAATTTTCTCCTCCCAGTATTTTGCACGCTACGGCAGAAACGCCCCATATTGCATATTCATTAAGGCAAACGTGCTAAATGGACAATGCGTGTTGTTTTGCTCATATGAAAGACGCAATCCTCACTGCGTGTCGTTAGTAGATCAGATAGCACATTTTTTGCTGGTGGTATCAAGTTTGCACACGTTTTAAGACACGCAAACCTTTAGTAAATCAGGCCCTGAGTCGGTTACTATGGTAACTAAGTCTGTGAACCTAACCTGGTCGGGATCAGGTTTTCTTCAATGACCCCTGAGTTTCTCTGTCTCCTCGCTTTTACAAACCAGAAACGTTGTTTAATTTCCTCATTCATTCATTCAGTCCCATCACGTTAGTGGAGATCCATGTTTGTCTGTGTAAAAGGTTGTTTTATACAATCTGTTGGGCAAAGCTACTTTATACCAGTAAGAAAAGGAGCACACTCAAACAGTCACAACTTTTCAGCTGCATGTCCACAAAAAGAGTCTGCACACTCTGAGAGAGCATTTACAGCAGCATACAGCCGTCCAGAGAAAAGTTCACAGTGCTCCTTGTTGAAAGTCTTTCCACTTCTCAGCAGGGTGCTGATCACGTTACCAGTGCTGTTTTTAACCAGCATATCATATGGAAGAAGTGTCTCCCACAGATTGTGTCGTGTTCCCACATCCTCCTCGCTCCGTGTCTGATCGAAGCCATGATAGTGAGGCCGTAATTATTATTGAGCTCATCATCCAGACTAAGTAGAAGACCCTGTTTGATGCTCATAGTGAAGGAAAAAAACAAATATAACAAATACAGTGAAAAGCAACGGAGCAGTGTCGCTCATACAGCGGCTGTTGCCATAGAGACGAGACGCACTGGCAGCGTTCCATATCAATGCTACGTGGACGTATTTACATGATCAACAAAGTCCTGGAAAACAAAGTACTGGTGAGAATGTTCCTGAATATTTCCTGCTGCGTTCACACATCAGCTCACCCTGACTTCACGGACATTTCACTCGGAGACTGGACAGAAAACATCTGGATAAAGTCGGGGAGAAAATGTCTGGACATTTTTGGAGTGCATGTTTTAAAGAGGCTATAAAGTGAGTATTCTTCTTTAACTGACATATAAAATATAATCAGACTCTGTGCTAAGTTACAGTCTGTACATTTGTAAAAAAAAAAAAAAAAAATAGAGGAAAAAACAAATTGTGAAATAAAAATAATGGCACCAATTTTTTGGTAGCTTTCACTTCACTTAACATTTCTACCAGCTGTTTATTGTTTTTCTTCCGGTCCTGAAGTGTATGTAGAACAAATTAATTAGAGATATAATGTTGAAATAAACTTTGATAAGATTCCTCTGTCAGTCCCTGATGGATGAAGCTCTCCTCTCCATCCCTTCTCCCAGTATCTCAGCTTGAAGAGCTTCTCTACACACAAGATGGAGGTGGTTCATCCTCTGAGGATCATCAGGACACAGCTGCTCTTCTCTGCACGACCAGCGTCCTGATTGGTCTATTTTGAGTGATATCTTAAACACCATCTAATGAGAGAAGCAGACAGATCATAGAAATTATATATAATTTTTAACAGACCCCCTTCATCAGCTGTAAGTCATCAGTCCTTTGTACACACAGATTCCCCCACAGTGTGTAACAAAGCTCCACCTTCGTTCTTCTTCACTGAACCACAGAACGGTTTCATAATGGTGTCTGAGTGTGTGGTGTTGCATTGAGTTATGAGAGCTTTCTGTCCACACACACTCAGGCTGACACATGGCGTTGTTCTGTCGTATCAGCTCGTTTACACAACCAACATTTCACCTGTTACGACCTCTGCTGATGACTCAGCTGCAGAACAACATCGCTGCTATGATTTTCACACCAGGTGTAACAGTCCCATCATGAACAGGCTGTGTAAAAGGGGCTGAAGATTTTACACTTTTTCATTTTGATTTGTACTTTAGAGCAAAAATCAAGTTCTCCTCAGAGAACCAAATAAGGCTTTGGTTGACCCCACACAGTTTTTTTTTATTTTTATTTTAGTGATGCAGGACAGTACAATACAAGTGAGAGACATGACAAGAGCAATACTATGTGATGATGTGATAATATGTGTTAACATTTAAGACGGTATAAACAAGACAGAACGAAAATGAGCAGGAACTAGTGACATATTTAAACATTGTATTTTGAGGGTGTTGTAACATCACAGTAATGTGGAGGCTGACACTGTTTTTATGCGTTACATAAAAACAACACTCACTGGACTTTACTTTCTTTTTTCTCACATGCACTCCATTGCAGCTTGTAGATTTTGTTATTTTTTTATTATTCTTTGTATTTGACATTTTTTTAATTCTATTGTTTATATTGGTAAATTTCTTATATTATATTTTATTTAAGTTCTTGCTTTTTTGGCTTTATTTCCCTTGTTAACTGTTCCATTACACCAAGACAAATTCCTTGTATGTGGAAATGTACTTGGCAATAAACCCGATTCTGATTCTGATTCTGATTCTGATTGAAGGGCTACGCGTGTGTGTGTTTGTGTTTGTATGTGCGTGTTTTATGTGTTGGGGTCAGTAAGGGGAGGGGATGGTTTGAAGGTAACTAGGAGGAGAAAATGAGTAAGGAAAAAAATAACATTAAAAAAAATAATAATAATAATAAATTAGTAGGAGATTCAGCTAAGTAAGTTAATTAAGAGAAAAAAAATAAAAAAATAAAATAAAGTAGTAGAAAAATATATATTTCTTCTTTTAACCCCCTCCCCTCCCCCTCCTTTAGGTGCAACCCATCTTTCAATTTGTAGTTCTTTTAAGTTTAGCTCCTTTGATGTAGGGGAAACCACTCTGTAGTCGCCCCCAGACCCCTCGGAGGGGGCCGGCTAATGGGGTCCCCTCCTGCATACCTCTCCCTCATCTTGAACAACCTCCAGACCTGATAGGAGGGGGTTTGTTCGTATGGGTGGGGGCTTTGTCTCTAAGAGGTGAATGAGAATCTGAAATACTTGATCTTTTATGAGAGTGTGGATTTATTTTACTTATTTTAGTTGTACTTATATGCATGCTCTTCTTGTTGTCTTTTACTGCTGCAACACTTGAATCATCCCACTGGAGATCAATAAAAGATTATCTTATCTTATTAGAGGAAAATTATTTAAACAAAGTGAGCGTGGATATTGAAGAGATGTACAAAGTCATGGGCAGAAGAAATCTGAGAACGTAATGTTTATTTAAGGAAGAATATGAAAGTGAAAACTATGTTAAGTACAACATGCCTAAAGCCAAAGATCTCTGTGTGAACAATTAAGATGGTTTATTAGCTCTTCATATTGAAACGGTGAGATATAGAGGTGTGCCTGAGGAGGAAAGAATCTGTGAATACTGTGAGCTGAATGAAGTGGAAAATGAAATAGTGTCCCCTGCACCATGATTTATGAGACATATTGTTTAAAAAGGTTCATGTTTATGGCTTCGACTTGATTTATATGGATAATAGTCCTTAAATGGAACATATCTTTAATGATGTTTTTGCTTTGTCTGGATGTCTCTTTGAAGCGTGGGAAACATGGGGAACATTTACTTACAACAGATAAATGACTTAGACCAGGGGTGGGCAAACTTTCTGACTCGTGGGCCACACTGAGTTCTAAAATTTGACAGGGGGGCCAGGCGAGGAGCAGATGGATGGAGTGTTTATGTGTACTAATGTAAATGACATGTAAAAAATATTATATAAAAGGTCTTGGCCTTTAACAGGCAGAAAAGCATGAATATGCAAGGCTTATTGTAAAAATTATTTTACAAATGCATTTATTTCATAACAGTACAGAAACTCACGTTCAATTTCAGTGGGAACAGTGTTGTTGGTCTCCCATTTTTGCCAGTGCATCAAAGTCTGGGGTTAGTTTTGTTGTGGCAATTCTCAGGATGGATCTGAGATGCTGGTCAGTTAACTTGGATCTGTGACGGGTTTTGTTGATGGTCATGACGCTGACGCTCACACAAGTAGGTCGAGCCAAACAACGCCAGCATCTTCTGTGCCGTCCTCCGGAGGTTTGGAAACATGGCTTCGTTGACTGAAGCATAAAAGTCATTCAGTTTAAGAGAGTTAAACTTCTCCTTTAAGATGGAGTCAGACTGAAGATCGATCAGTTCCAGTTGCAGTTCATGTTTCAGGGTCTTGTGACAGGGGACAGGACACCCGCTGAAGTGACTTGTCAATTTTTTCAAAATCAGAGAACCGACGGCAGAATTCTCTGTGCAGGTCGTCCAGTGATTTGCTGTACTTCTTCACATTTCGGGTGGCCTCTTTCTGCGTGGCTACTGTGGGAAAATGAGCAAAATATTTGTTTGAAATTTGTCTGAAGAATAAAGTCAGCTTGGATTTGAAGGCTCTCACATTTGTGTACATGTCGTGCACAAACTGATCTTTCCCCCTGTAGCTTCACGTTCAGCTCATTCATGTGGGAAAATATGTCCACAGCAAACGCAAAGTCGCAAAGCCAGTTCTTGTCACTCAACTCAGGAAATTCGTCAGATTTCCCCACCGTCTCCGAAAATGCGCTAATCTCCTCTTTGAGCTCCCACACTCTTTGCAACACTTTGCCCAAACTTAATCAGCGGACACGAGAGTGGTAAAGTAAGTCCTGGTGATCCGCATCTGTTTCCTCCAGGAACGTAATGAACTGACGGTGCTGGAGTCCCCTTGCTCGTATAATGTTCACAAGTTTTACTACTGGATCCACCACATGATTAAACTGCAATACAGACTTACAGTACATAGAGATTCTTGATGAATGATGCAGTGAAGGAAAATAACATCCTGGTCAGGATTTTCCTCTTTAACTTTATCCTGGATTCTTTTCAGCAGCCCGACGTGTTTTCCAGTTAAATTTGGCGATCCATCTGTGGTGACATTGGCAAGTTTACTCCAAGGTAGCTTCATTCTCTCGATGACAGCAGACACACTGTCATATAAGTCCTCTCCCCACGTCTTTCTCTTCAGGGACTCCATGGTTAAAAACTCCTCCGTTACCTCAAAACCTTCGTTAATTCCTTGAATAAAAATTAGGAGCTGGGCAGTGTCTTTTATGTCGTTACTTTCATCCAGTGCTAATGAATATAACGTAAAGGACTCTGCCTTTTTCTTTAACTTGCTGGCAATATCTTCAACAATCAGTTCCACACAGCGAGTCACTGTCCTTCGTGATAAACTGATCTTTTGAAAATATAGTCTTTAAATTAGCCATCAACCTCTCAGCAGTGGCTGCCCGTTCTTGCGTTGACTGCTTGCTAGCATAGTTAGCATGCTTCATTGCAAAGTGACAGCTGATGTTGTACTCTTTCAAAACTGCAACAGTGTCCTGGCATATCAGACATACAGCCGTTGAATGGACATCAGTGAAAAAATATTTTGCTGTCCACTTCTTACTGTCCACTTTTCTTTTCTTTGGTCTGCTCATTTTTACAGAAGGGCTCAATGTCAATGTGAAAAGTTGAGAGTAATGCTGCATTCATGTGCATTTATAAACATTGGAGAAACAAGTTCCGAGTGCATCATCTATTGGGGAAACGCGGTAATTGCAGGGAAGTCAAAATGAATGCGATTTAATAATATAGTTTAAACAAGTTAGGCGGGCTGGATTAAAAAGCCTAACCGTACATGGCCCCGCTACCTGAGCTACTACCTTATCGTGGTGGAGGGGTTTGAGTGTCCCAATGACCCCAGGAGCTCCGTTGTCGGGGGCTTTATGCCCCTGGTAGGGTCACCCAAGGCAAACAGGTCCGGGGGGAGGGACCAGACAAAGCGTAGCTCACAAAAACCCCTTATAATGAACAATATATATGGTCCTTGGTTTCCCTTGCCCGGACGCGGGTCACCGGGGCCCCCCCCTGGAGCCAGGCCTGGGGGTGGGGCTCGATGGCGAGCGCCTGGTGGCCGGGCCTGCACCCATTGTCAAGGCGGCCGACCGGTCTTGTGGCCGCAAGGTGGTCGGTGCCTGTCGTGGCGGCAATACCCGAACCCGCTGGTGGACACCGGCGGTGAGGGATGCCGTCAAGCTGAAGAAGGAGTCCTATAGGGCCTTTTTGGCCTGTGGGACTCCGGAGGCAGCAGGCAGGTACCGGCAGGCCAAGCGGGGGGCGGCTGCGGCGGTCGCTGAGGCAAAAACCCGGACATGGGAGGAGTTCGGTGAGGCCATGGAGAACGACTTCTGGACGGCTTCGAAGAGGTTCTGGACCACCATCCGGCGTCTCAGGAGGGGGAAGCAGTGCACCGTCAATACTGTGTATGGGGGGGACGGTGCCCTGCTGACCTCGACTCGGGACGTCGTGGATCGGTGGAAGGAATACTTCGAAGACCTCCTCAATCCCACCGACACGCCTTCAGGTAAGGAAGCAGGGCCTGGGGACCCGGGTGTGGGCTCTCCTATCTCTGGGGCTGAGGTCGCCGAGGTGGTCAAGAAGCTCCTCGGTGGCAAGGCCCCGGGGGTGGATGAGATCCGCCCGGAGTTCCTCAAGGCCCTGGATGTTGTGGGGCTGTCATGGTTGACACGACTCTGCAACATCACGTGGACATCGGGGGTAGTGCCTCTGGATTGGCAAACTGGGGTGGTGGTCCCTCTTTTTAAGAAGGGGGACCGGAGGGTGTGTTCCAACTATAGGGGGATCACACTCCTCAGCCTCCCTGGTAAGGTCTATTCGGGGGTACTGGAGAGGAGGGTCCGTCGGATAGTCGAACCTCGGATTCAGGAGGAGCAATGTGGTTTTCGTCCGGGTCGTGGAACTGTGGACCAGCTCTACACCCTCTGCAGGATCCTTGAGGGTGCATGGGAGTTTGCGCAACCAGTCCACATGTGCTTTGTGGACTTGGAAAAGGCATTCGACCGTGTCCCTCGGGGGGTCCTGTGGGGGGTTCTCCGGGAGTACGGGGTATCGGACCCCCTGATACAGGCCGTCCGTTCCCTGTACGACCGGTGTCAGAGCTTGGTCCGCATAGCTGGTAGTAAGTCTGCAGTAATGCACAGATCCGTCGTGGTGAAGAGGGAGCTGAGCCGAAAGGCGAAGCTCTCGATTTACCAGTCGATCTTCGTTCCTACCCTCACCTATGGTCATGAGCTTTGGGTAGTGACCAAAAGAACGAGATCGCGGGTACAAGCGGCCGAAATGAGCTTCCTCCGTAGGGTGGCTGGGCTCTCCCTTAGAGATAGGGTGAGAAGCTCGGTCATCCGGGAGGAGCTCGGAGTAGACCCGCTGCTCCTCCGCGTTGAGAAGAGCCAGATGAGGTGGCTCGGGCATCTAGTTAGGATGCCTCCCGGACGCCTCCCGGGTGAGGTGTTCAGGGCACGTCCCACCGGTAGGAGACCCCGGGGAAGACCCAGGACACGCTGGAGAGACTATGTCTCTCGGCTGGCCTGGGAACGCCTCGGGATCCCCCGGGAAGAGCTGGACGAAGTGGCTGGGGAGAGGGAAGTCTGGGTTTCCCTGCTTAGGCTGCTGCCCCCGCGACCCGACCCCGGATAAGCGGAAAGAAGATGAATGGATGGATGTGTTGATGTGTTGG
Organism: Tautogolabrus adspersus; assembly: GCA_020745685.1. NCBI lineage: Eukaryota > Metazoa > Chordata > Actinopteri > Labriformes > Labridae > Tautogolabrus > Tautogolabrus adspersus. Next base: position 2,226,763 of record CM036540.1, read on the forward strand.
GTCTTGTGTTGGTATCAGTTGATATCTTACCTCTGGGAGTGTTATTGTGAGATAATGACATGCTGAAACATTTGATTCTCAGCCAATGTGTCAGAATACTTTCATGAGGGATGGGTCATGTAAAAGACCTGACACTAAACAAAATGTGTTTATTTATTCCAGATGAGTTGTTAACAACGTTCTTACAGGGACAGAAGTTTCAACACATCTCTCTGAAGATCAGCTGTTTGTAATCACTGCAATCTTTACAAATCTATAGAGTCCTTAAAAATATCACAAAATGTCTCACATGTGACCAAAAGAAAGGTCATTGTTTCATTAAGTAAAGGTGCTGTGAGCGAAACAATTACAACTATGGAAATGTTTGACAAATACAAGAACCAGAAGAAGTTTTCAGGCTCAGAGGGAAGCATTAACAACACACAGCTAGTGCTGATCTGATATGTAGAGGGTTTACTGAAGAATAAAACTGAGATACTGACCTCAGAGTCTTCAGTCTGCAGTTTGGACTCTGCAGATAATCAGACAGCAGCTTCACTCCTGAATCCTGCAGCTCGTTTAGGGTTAGGTCCAGCTCTCTGAGATGGGAGGGGTTGGACTTCAGAGCTGAGGCCAGAGAAGAACAGCTGATCTCTGACAAACTGCAGCCCCTCAATCTGAATAAAGAATAAATGAAGAAGAAAAAATAACTTATAATCCACTCACATAATTTGTCCTAATATATTATCTTTTCTCTAAAATTATTAGAGCATCATTTCTGATTGTGTATTCACATAATTCTCTGAACATCATGCAAACATCAGCTCAACATTCATCCAGCTGTTCATGTGTACAGATTAATAACAGGCTGCTGATCTCAGTCAGCTCTGTGATGTTAGTACATTTAATAAATCAAAAGTCTTCATTATTTCAGTTATTAGCAGAACCAGAGGCTTCATGTGCAGATTTTTATCTTCATCAAGTCTGTATAACTTTATGTAACACCACAATAAAAACTATTTTCATATGAAATATCTGAATTATTAGGCACTTGAAAGAATTGTGTAATCTCCTAAAAAAAATCATTTCCAAAGATTTTAATTCAGGTAAAATCTGAACGTAGATAAATGCTGCTATGAGCAACAACAATCAAAGGGGTCAATTGAAATCATACATATCAATTGATGCTACAATAGAAATAAAATGTACAGTCAGTAAACTACATGCTATAAGCTATAGTCAGTGATCTGACCTCAGAGTCTCTAGTCTGCAGATTGGACTCTGCAGATATTCACACAGCAGCTTCACTCCTGAATCCTGCAGCTTCTTGTTGTAGTTCAGGTCCAGCTCTCTGAGATGGGAGGGGTTGGACTTCAGAGCTGAGGCCAGAGAAGAACAGCTGATCTCTGACAAACTGCAGAGACTCAATCTGAATAAAGAATAAAAGAAGAAACAATCATTTATAATCCAGTCAGATGTGTTCAGGTTTAAATGTGTAGTTCATAATCACTTTGTTCGTATATTTTTATATTTTCTTTAAGATTATCAGAGCATCATTTCTTCTGACTTACTATCGACATCCAAACATCAGCTCAACATTCATACAGCTGTTCATGTGCACAGATTAATAACAGGCTGCTGATCTCAGTCAGCTCTGTGATGTTAGTACATTTAATAGGAAACGGAGAAATGACGACTACCGCGACATGCAGATGCGGTAAAATCTGTAAAAACAGCCGAGGCCTCAAGATTCACCAGGCCAGGAAGAAGTGTTTGGAGGGAGATGACGTGCCACCGCGCACAGATGCTACATCTGGTGAGACGCAGGAGGAGCCGGGCCAGGAAGCACCCCATAGAGCCCAAAGCCTCGGTGTGGCACAATCAGTCCTCCCAAGTCTCTCCCTGGGGAAGGTTCGAATCAAGTGGCCACAGGCCTGTAAGACGACAGTTTGGGAGCAGTTTGACGAGGACGTTGACAAGGTGCTGGAAGCATCTGAGAGAGGAGATGTAGACCGAAAGCTGCAGGCAATGACGACCATCATCATCAGTCTCGCCCAGGAGAGGTTCGGTGCAGAGGAGAAGAGACCTGCTCGGACAACTTACACCATGAACCAGAGGGCAATGAAGATCCACAAGATTCGTCAGGAGTTGAAGTCCCTCAAGAAGCAGTACAAGGAAGCCAGCGAGGAGCAGCGCCCCCCTCTGGCAGAGTTGCAAGCCATCTTGAGGAAGAGGTTGATGTCTCTGCTCAGAGCAGAATGGCACCGAAGGCGCAGAAAGGAGAGAGCCAGGAAGCGTGCGGCATTCATAGCCAATCCCTTTGGCTTCACCAAATCACTGCTGGGGCAGAAGCGAGATGGCAACCTAGATACGTCAGTGCAAAAGGGAGGGATCTCTGGAGTGCCAGTGTCTAGAACACACTGGGGTGGTGACTCAGCTCATCCGGGAAGCCTCGCAGTGCTGTGGTTGGACCTAGCCAATGCGTATGGCTCCATGCCCCACAAACTGGTCCAATCCACCATGACCAAACACCATGTGCCACACCATGTTGCGGATCTGATCCTGGATTATTACGATCAGTTCAGGATGAGAATCTCAGCAGGAGGAGTAACATCAGAATGGCACCAGCTGGAGGTTGGGATAATCACAGGCTGCACCATCTCGGTAACCTTGTCCGCCCTTGCGATGAACATGATTGTCAAGTCAGCTGAGCCAGAGTGCCGGGGCCCCCGGACTCAATCAGGGATCCGTCAGCCACCAATCAGGGCCTTTATGGATGACCTGACAGTCACCACAGAGTCCGTGCCAGGATGCAGATGGATCCTTCAAGGGCTGGAGAAGCTTATCCGAGCCCACCGGATAAGCTTCAAACCAGCCAAGTCCAGAGCACTTGTGGTGAAGAAGGGCAAGGTCACTGACAGGTTCCGATTCAACATCGAAGGGACGCTAATACCAACCATCTCAGAGAAGCCAGTGAAGAGCTTGGGCAAGGTGTTCGACAGCAGCCTCAAGGACTTCATGTCTGTGCAGTCAACCTGCCAGGAACTGGATAGCTGGCTAAGGGCAGTTGACAGATCTGGGCTCCCAGGCAAGTTCAAAGCGTGGATATACCAGCATGGTATTTTGCCAAGGATACTATGGCTGCTACTTGTCTACGAGGTCCCCATGTCCACTGTGGAGACCTTGGAGAGGAAGGTCAGCAGCTGTCTCAGGAGATGGTTGGGGTTGCCCAGAAGTCTCAGCAACATTGCCCTCTACGGGAACAGCACAAAGCTCCGGTTGCCCCTGAAGTCTTTGGAGGAGGAGTTCAAGGTTACACGGACGAGAGAGGTGCTGATGTATAGTGACTCAAGAGACCCAAAGGTGACCCAGGCAGGAGTGGTGGTGAGGACTGGTAGGAAGTGGAGAGCCCAGGATGCTGTGTTGGACGCTGAGTCCCAGCTGCGCCATAAAGAGCTGGTGGGCGTGGTGGCCCATGGCAGAGCGGGCTTGGGAATGTTCCCAACACCACGGAACAAGGAGCGCAAAGGGAAGGAGAAGCGGAGTCAGATTCAAGAGGAGGTGAGGGCGGCAGTGGAGGAAGGAAGATCAAGCAGAGCGGCTGGGTTGAGGCAACAGGGGGCTTGGACAAGGTGGGAGCAAGCCATGGATCGGAAAGTCACCTGGACGGACCTCTGGCAGGCTGAGCCACACCGCATCACCTTCCTGATTCGGGCAGTGTACGACGTTCTGCCTAGCCCAGCAAACCTCTTCACCTGGGGTAAGGTGGAGACCCCGAACTGCTCACTGTGCTCCGCAAAGGGAACGTTGGAGCACATTCTGAGCTCCTGCCCAGCAGCACTCGGCCAGGGCCGGTATACCTGGCGCCATAACTAGGTGCTGAAGCCGATTGCAGAAGCCATCAGCAAAGGGATCAGTAGCTGCGGCCGAGTGCGCAAAACCACCAGCGCAATCGCCTTTGTTAAGGCAGGGGAGCAACCCAGGGCATGTCACAAGAAGGTGGCTGCAGGGATCCTGGCAACAGCCCAGGACTGGCAGCTCTCAGTGGACCTGGAGAAACAGCTGAGGTTCCCACAGAACATTGTCAGCACCACCCTTAGGCCAGACATCCTTCTGGTCTCTGACAGCACTAAGGAAATCATCATCATGGAGCTGACAGTGCCATGGGAGGATCGCCTGGGGGAGGCTCATGAAAGGAAGAGGACCAAATATGAACATCTGGTGATAAACTGTCGGGAGCAGGGCTGGAAGGCAAGGTGTATGTGTAACAGGTTGATATTGACAAGTTATGAATTTCACCAAAACACAACTTTTTTGTTCTATATCTTCTTATTTTCCATTATTCTCCTGCCTGTTTATGGAGTCTGTGTGTGTGTGTGTGTCTGCGTGATGACGGAGGTACGTGCGTGCGCGGTATGTGCGCGTGCGGTGCGCGCTCTGGTCACAGCCGTTAACAGTTGGTCAGAGGTAGGTTAATGCTGTTTCATGCTCCGCTGATAAACTCATTTAAAAGTATATTTTTTATTGTTTAGATGTAATCAAACTGTGGTGTTCAGTTTCTGATCATATTCGAATTATCTTGTATCAGTTTTGTAAAGTTTTGAACATTATATATAAAGTTATTAATTAGTTTCGTCGCAAATGTTAACGGCTAATGTACAGTGAGTTAAGCTAGCGCCTCGCGCAGTAGGAAACCCCGTCGTCATGATGCACTTTTGTCATTTGCCAGGGGAGATGCTCGACTCCAGCTGACACACGACTCACTGTTTGTGCTTTTATCTGTTGAATACAGGTATGGAGAGGTTCTTTCTGTGTTTTATTAATATATGTAAATTGTTTATTTCTTGATGTATGGCAGCTGTGATTGATGTAAATATTAAAGCTACTAATGTGAATTTATATGCTGTTCATAAATGTAAATTGTAAAGGATTTTTTTGTGATGAAGATGTTAAAAGAAAAGGGTTTTCTGGCTTCATATTATTAGTTTGCTGTCTTAGTGTATAATTTATTGAAATTAGTTTTCTAAATATTTTTCTTATGTTGTATTATGTGTCTATTTATTTTAACTTTATTTTGGATTTTTGTGTTTATTTTGGAGTACTGTGGATTTCATTATATTATTTTGAATGAATGTTTAATGTATGATTGTAAATAACACACAGCCGTTAACAGTTGGTCAGAGGGGAGATGCTCGACTCCAGCTGACACACGACTCACTGTTTGTGCTTTTATCTGTTGAATACAGAAATCGGAAACCACGAGCTGCCTCCTGAGTCATTGCAAAAAAAACACCAGAACACAACGCAGAACCACATCAATAACACACGGGTTACATTGGTGCCGTGACCTTCAGGATTCTACAAGAATCGACGTCATCTCGATCGCCGTGGGGAGCTCATCTCTGCTAATTTAATTTCAAGTTTGTCACTTTCAGCAGTGTAGGATTTTTTTATATACAGATTGTTGAGCAACAATTTATTACTTTCAAGTAACAACAAAGGAAAAGTGACAAAAGCTGAATTTGTATTTCATTGTATTTGTATCTGTAATTATGGAGCCATCTGTTGGTTCGGATGTTCCTACTGAAGGAGAGGTTTACTCTAATGTGGGTTTTGGGAGAGGCTGGTTTCTCAAAGATGGAGTTCAGACACCTAAGGTAGGTGGGTTGAGAACCCCCAAGTTTACTTCCACTCGTGTCCAGGTTCCACCTTGTGAATTAGAATCCCCACAGACAGCATCTCGCACAGAGTTGAGTACTCTCATCTCAGAGTTGGCCAATCAGATTGGTCAGTCTATTGTTGCACAGCTGCAGAGTGACAAAAAAGACAATGAGTCTGTCTTGACAGAGAGTAATAAGTCAGAGTATAAACCGGAGTTAAACTTATCTGGAGTTAAACTTGTTATGCAGTCAGATGTTAAAGAGCCACCAGTTTTCAGAGGTGACAGCAGTGATAAATACTCTGTACATGAATGGGTAGAAATGGTCGAGGTATATCTAGTTAAAAGAAACATACCAACACACCAACAGTCACGAGAGATAATAGCTAGGCTATTGGGAAAGGCTAAGGATGTAGTCAAGGTGACATTACGCCACAACCCCTTAATCGACCACATCCAGACTCCTGAACTAGTCTTCGACATCTTGAAACAACACTTTAGTGAGTTGACTTACTCCTCAATGCCCATGGCTGACTTTTATAACACCAAGCCACTGCAACAGGAGGGGGTTATGGAATACTGGATTAGACTGAACAAAGCCATTGACAATGCAGATGAGTGTTTAAAGAGGCAGGGACGCAGTGTTGAAGATCCAGGACGGGAAGTGTCTATGATGTTCATTAAATATTGCCCAGACCCAATCCTCTGCAATAGGCTCAGCTTTAAAGCAGCCGAAGAGTGGACAACCAGTGAGGTTCAGGAACGCATTGACAGCTTCCTGCGGGAACTCAGATCACGCACTCAAACATGTTCTCAAGCTCCACAGAGACATGCAGTCAGTCATGCCCAGACAGCCATGGTGTATGAGATGGAGATCCCACAGCCAATGCAGGTCAGTCCTACCTCCCAGCTCCTTTCCGCCCCAGGTCCTTCTTCACAGCCCTCACCTACAGCAGCTTACAGTCCAGCATCAGCCGCAGTCATCTCATCTCAGCTTTCACCCACAGCAACCCAGTTTATTCCAACTCCAGCCACTACTCTCACCCCACATCATTCCCTAATGCCTTTGTCCTCCCACCCAAGTTCAGTACTCACTTCCCAACCAGCACCTCTTTCTGCTGCTCAGCCTCAGCTTGAAACAGTTGGTGGCCGACCTGCTCCGACCCACATTCCTACCATTGATGTGAATGGCGTACATGCTCTGATTGGCCTTCTGGATCGCATGATAATGCATCAGAATGTACAGGTTGCTGCACCTGCACCTGCTCCTCCAAGACAATTTGCTCCAGGCCCTTTACAGGTGAGGTCTTGTCGGGTTTGTGGTGATCCCAACCATTCCACCCTCATGCATTGTAGGAGGGAGAATCTGTGTCTTTCATGCTTTAACCCTGGTCATTGGAAGAGGGACTGCACTAGACGAGGACAGGGACAAAGGAGCCAGGCTGAAGCCCGCCATAGCCAGCCTTCGGAAAACTAGAACACTCACACTCGGAGAGGGGCGGTGTGAGTAATGGTCGGAAAACCCTCTGTGGAGATGAGTCAGATCTCGAGCTCCTGTATGTAAACACATGTTCAGCCTTACCTGAAGGATACCAAGTTGTGGTCCAAGGATCAGCAGAGGTGCCAGCTTTCAGTGAGTTATTCTACGCAGAGGTTGCAGTGAATGACAAGGTTAATCTGAAGGGCATGATTGATTCGGGGTCAATGGCTTGCACTCTTAGTGAGGAGGCTGAATGTTTACTCAGAGAAGCTGGAGCTCTTGTGGGAGAACCTCAATCAGCAGAGAAGATTGTACTAGTGGGCTGTGGAGGTAAACAAACACACCCCAAGTGTATATATGAGTTGACTATGACCATCTACGGAGTGAAATGTATCGTCCCTGTTTTGGTGGTTTCAGGCCAGCGTGATGAACTCATTGTGGGCTCGAACGTCCTCAAGCACCTCATGCGCTGCATGAAAGACAACGAAGACTACTGGAAGCTCATATCCTCTGGGTGCAAACATTCACTTCTGGACTATGAGCACTTCTTAGATATGATGTCATGCACCACCAGATGGAGGGGAGATGAGGTTCCTGAGAAGATTGGCACTGTGAAGCTGACCCATGCTGTGACGTTACTCCCTCAGCATGAACACCTTGTGTGGGGCAGGCTGCCCAGCAATGTTCCAGTGTCCCCAGGGAGTACAATTATTGTGGAGCCTTGCATGTCTAAGTCCAGACCGAGAGACATTCTTGTTGGGCGGGTCATCACACCGATGTGGGGAGACCGGTGGGTGCCCATGAAGATCACCAATCTCTCATCCAAGCCGATCACACTGAAGCGCAACTCCAAGGTTGCAGATGTTTCACCTTGCATTGCAGTGGAAGACCTGGCCTTCCAGCAGGGCTCCTGTAAGTTGGAGAACAGGAAGCAGGGTGAGGCCAGTGGACCTTCTGCCACAGATGTTAGCTATAAAGAGAAGCTCCCCAGTCTGGGTTTGAACGACCTCGATGTCGACTCGTGTAATGCCAGCCCCACCTACAAGAGACGGCTTGCTGAACTTGTGGAGGAATATGAAGACATTTTCTCAAGAAATTCACTGGACTGTGGTGAGGCTAAAGGATTTGAACATCGCATTCGCCTGACAGATGACCGCCCGTTTCGCATGCCTTACAGGAGGGTGCCTCCTGCTCACTACCAGCATCTTCGACAGGTACTCACTGACATGCAGGAGAACGGTATTATTCGAAAATCCATCAGTGAATATGCATCTCCTCTTGTCATGGTTTGGAAGAAGGATGGCGGGCTTAGGATTTGTACAGACTTCAGGTGGCTGAATGCACAAACCCTGAAGGATGCCCACCCGCTCCCTCATCAAGCAGACTGTCTGGCAGCACTTGGTGGCAATGCCTTCTTCAGTACTATGGACCTAACCTCAGGGTTTTACAACATCCCCATGTGCGAAGAGGATAAAAAGTACACCGCCTTCACAACACCCGTTGGCCTGTACGAGTACAACAGGATGCCACAAGGGCTCTGCAACAGTCCGGCTTCGTTCATGCGCATGATGTTGAACATCTTTGGAGACCTCAACTTCACCAGTCTGCTTTGCTATTTGGATGACCTTCTTGTTTTTGCTCCAACTGAAGAGGAGGCCCTTGGCAGGCTGCAGGTGGTCTTCCAGAAGCTAAGAGACAACAATCTCAAGCTCAGCCCCAAGAAATGTCATCTGCTGCAGAAGTCTGTCAAGTTCCTTGGACATGTCATTGACCAGAACGGTGTTGCGGTGGATCCTGCTAAAGTGGATGTGATCTCCAACATGCCAGTAGAAGCCCTGATGGATGATGACGGTTGCACTCCGTCTGTGAGGAAGCTTAAATCCTTCTTGGGCATGGTCTTTTTCTATCAGAGCTTCATTCCCAGTTGCTCAGCCATCGCCAAGCCTCTGTTCGCTCTGACAGCTGGCCAGAAGAGAAAAGGGCGGTCTGGACAGACTGGTAAGGGTCCTGGTATGTTCAGAAAGTTGACTGCTGCAGATTGGACCCCTGCATGCGAGGAAGCCTTTACTAGGCTCAAGAATGAGCTTCTCAACTGTGCTGTTTTGGCTCATCCAGACTTTACAAGACCTTTCATCCTATCCGTGGATGCATCTCTAGATGGGCTTGGTGCTGTGCTGTCCCAATTGCCTGCAGGGGAGGACAAAGCACGCCCCATCGCCTTCGCTAGCAAAGCCCTCAGCAAGTCACAGCAGAAGTATCCAGCTCATCGTCTCGAGTTCATGGCCCTGAAGTGGAGTGTCTCAGAAAAGTTCAGTCACTGGTTAAAAGGACACAACTTTACAGTTTGGACCGACAACAATCCGCTCACCCACATTCTGACCAAGCCCAAGCTTGATGCTTACGAACAACGATGGGTGGCCAAGCTGTCATCCTACAACTTTGACTTGAAGTACATCCCAGGTCCAAAGAATGTTGTGGCGGATGCCCTCAGTCGTGTCCCCTTCACTTCTTCAATCAGCAGACGTCTCATCCAAGAACCCTACAGCAGCTTGGTACAGGAGGCAGAAGGTGCTGAGGCTGACAATGTGCAGGATGCTTTCAGACTTGGAACTCAAAATCTCCAGGTTGTCCAGCAATCCAGATTGACTCCAGACATTGTGGGTTCCTGGAGCTCTTCGGAAGTCAAAGCCACTTTGTTGTGTCACAGCTCTTGGGAGAGCTGTGCGAAGACTAGAGCCACTCACCTTGCTCACCATGTCCAGCAGCTGCACCCCACTAGTCAAGACACCTTGCCCTCGCTCACCTTGCATGAGCTAGAGAATCAACAACTACAAGACCCTCTCATCTCCAGTGTTCTACCGTTTGTTGTCCGAAGGAGACGCCCTTCAAGACGGGAAAGACATGGCATGACTGCTGGGTCACTGGCTTTGCTGAAGCACTGGGACAAGCTAAAGATTCAAGACGGAATTCTGTACAGGGAGACAAAAAACCCAGTGAGCAAAACAAAGAGACTCCAGATGGTGTTGCCGGTGAGTTTGAGAGACAAGGCATTGGAAGGAGTGCACGATTTGGCAGGACACCAGGGCCAAATCAGAACCCTCCACCTAGCAAGACAACGCTTTTTCTGGCCCAACATGGAACGTGATGTGAAGGAGTATGTGCGTTGCTGTGAGAGATGTGTACTCGCTAAGACCCCAGAGCCTGCAGCACGAGCCCCGTTGGAGAGCATAAAGACCTCAGCTCCCATGGAGCTTGTCTGCATCGACTTCTGGTCAGCTGAAGACAAGAACAAGAAATCTGTTGACGTTCTTGTGGTGACCGACCACTTCACAAAGATGGCCTTTGCCTTCCCATGCAGGAACCAGACTGCTAAGCAGGTGGCCAGGAAGCTGTGGGACTGTGTTTTCTGTGTATATGGTTTCCCCGAACGTATTCACTCAGACCAGGGACCCAGCTTTGAGAGTGAGCTACTGTCTGAGCTGCTGCAGCTGTCGGGTGTTGCCAAGTCTCATACCACCTCTTATCACCCTATGGGCAATGGGGGCACAGAACGTTTTAATCGTACCCTCGGCAATATGCTGCGTGCCCTCCCCTTGAGAGCAAAACAAGAATGGCCACGACAAATCCAGACCTTGACCTTCGCCTATAATTCAACTGTTCATGAGACTACTGGCTACGCACCATTCCATCTTATGTTTGGCCGTGTCCCAAGACTTCCAGTGGACATTATGTTCAAGTCTGTCCTGCATGACCCCGTGTTGACAGACTTCAGCGGTTACTCCAGGACTCTTGTGTCATACCTGTCTGAGGCTGCCCGAATCGCTCAGCAGCACACTGCCAAAGAGCAGGAAAAACAAGCCCGTCAGTACAATAAGAACGTCAAAGGTGTTTCTCTTCATGTAGGGGACAGGGTGCTGCTCGCCAACAAAGGAGAGCGTGGCAAGAAGAAACTGGCTGATAGGTGGGAACCTGTGGTGTACACTGTTGTCGAGAGGAACCCAAAAACGCATGTCTACAAAATCAGAGATGTCTCGGGTCAGTGCAAGGTCGTGCACAGGAACCTCCTCTTGGACGTGAATTTTCTCCCTGTCAGAGATACACTTGGGTCTCAGCCCTTGGATGACCTTTCTGATGTTGATTATCTCAGCAGCTGTGGAGTTGAAGACGAAGTCAGTGACTTTGAAATGGAGTCCTCCCGGGCACGAACATCTTTATGGGTCCTGAAAGATTCTGCCAATGTTGATGGACAAACTGGAGAAGAGGAGCTTGTTTCGCAGCTCTCAGATGAGACTGACACCCACTGTCATGATGTGGACGGGATGGACAATAAACATGTTGCCCCTGACTTACCTGTCTCCAATGAGACTCAGACTGACACTGTCTTTGTTCCAGCCTGTTCCCCTGCTGTGTCTGGAGACCCACGGACTGAATTATCCATCAACTCTGACCTACCCTCGACTTCTAGTCACCATCACGTAGGCCCACAGCCAGACTTACCAAGACACATCTCAGGCCCGATTACAGATTCTCAAGGTAGGGTGGTCACCAGAGCAGGAAGGGTTGTAAAAACAGTCAACAGGCTTATAGAAAACATGGTCCAGAGACCCATTACATGGGGTCTGTTACCACCACTGAAGGCTCTATCTGTCGCATAGATGTAGTGTCAATATGTATTTTGAATTTGTGTGGTTAGCACACTGGGTTCGTCACAGGTGCCTAGGAGACTAGTTATTATGAGGTGTAGGCTGCACCTTAGTATTCTGGAAGGGTTGGAGGCCTGATCAACCTTCTTAACCCATTTTGATCTGTTTTACAGATAGTTTCTTAATTGATTTTCAAAGATGTGTTGAATAGTCCAGTGTGGCAGACGTACTCAGTGTTATCATACATTCTTAGTACTTGAGTTGATCTTGGGTCATTGATGATTTTGGTAAAATTCAGGAGGGGTGAATGTAACAGGTTGATATTGACAAGTTATGAATTTCACCAAAACACAACTTTTTTGTTCTATATCTTCTTATTTTCCATTATTCTCCTGCCTGTTTATGGAGTCTGTGTGTGTGTGTGTGTCTGCGTGATGACGGAGGTACGTGCGTGCGCGGTATGTGCGCGTGCGGTGCGCGCTCTGGTCACAGCCGTTAACAGTTGGTCAGAGGTAGGTTAATGCTGTTTCATGCTCCGCTGATAAACTCATTTAAAAGTATATTTTTTATTGTTTAGATGTAATCAAACTGTGGTGTTCAGTTTCTGATCATATTCGAATTATCTTGTATCAGTTTTGTAAAGTTTTGAACATTATATATAAAGTTATTAATTAGTTTCGTCGCAAATGTTAACGGCTAATGTACAGTGAGTTAAGCTAGCGCCTCGCGCAGTAGGAAACCCCGTCGTCATGATGCACTTTTGTCATTTGCCAGGGGAGATGCTCGACTCCAGCTGACACACGACTCACTGTTTGTGCTTTTATCTGTTGAATACAGGTATGGAGAGGTTCTTTCTGTGTTTTATTAATATATGTAAATTGTTTATTTCTTGATGTATGGCAGCTGTGATTGATGTAAATATTAAAGCTACTAATGTGAATTTATATGCTGTTCATAAATGTAAATTGTAAAGGATTTTTTTTGTGATGAAGATGTTAAAAGAAAAGGGTTTTCTGGCTTCATATTATTAGTTTGCTGTCTTAGTGTATAATTTATTGAAATTAGTTTTCTAAATATTTTTCTTATGTTGTATTATGTGTCTATTTATTTTAACTTTATTTTGGATTTTTGTGTTTATTTTGGAATACTGTGGATTTCATTATATTATTTTGAATGAATGTTTAATGTATGATTGTAAATAACACACAGCCGTTAACAGTTGGTCAGAGGGGAGATGCTCGACTCCAGCTGACACACGACTCACTGTTTGTGCTTTTATCTGTTGAATACAGAAATCGGAAACCACGAGCTGTCTCCTGAGTCATTGCAAAAAAAACACCAGAACACAACGCAGAACCACATCAATAACACACGGGTTACATATGCCCATCGGAGTAGGCTGCAGAGGATTTGTGGGTCACTCAGTCCACAGAGCCCTCGGTGTGCTGGGCATCACAGGAGGAGCAAGGACCAGAGCTATCAAGAACATCACCGAAGCAGCTGAGAAAGCCTCGAGATGGCTCTGGATCCGGAGAGAAGGTCCATGGGGACAAGCAAATGCCACCTGAACAAGGGCCGTGTTCGCGGTCTGATCAACCGCGGTGGGGTCGCCTGGGAGAGGGTGTATGATGTTGAGAGACCCGAAACACCCGATGACCCCAGGTTACATCACTGAGGATGTGTTCAGGTGCATCAGAAGATGTATTTAATAACTAATAAATCAAAAGTCTTCATTATTTCAGTTATTAGCAGAGCCAGAGGATGAGTGCAGATTTTTATCTTCATCAAGTTTGTAAAACTTTACATATCATCAAATCTCTACATTATTCAGCCATTTGAAAGAAAATAAATCGCCTAAAAGTTCTAATCTCCTTATATTTAAAAATACTGAGAAAATATACAAATAGTAAAATGTGCCACTTTAATCAAAGATGTTGATTGGTATTATACAAATGAATGACACAGTCAGTGATCTGACCTCAGAGTCTCCAGTCTGCAGTTTGGACTCTTCAGATAATCACACAGCAGCTTCACTCCTGAATCCTGCAGCTCGTTGTAGCTCAGGTCCAGCTCTCTGAGATGGGAGGGGTTGGACTTCAGAGCTGAGACCAGAGAAGAACAGCTGATCTCTGACAAACTGCAGAGACTCAATCTGAATAAAGAATAAAAGAAGAAGAAAAAAACATTTAGAATCCAGTCAGATGTGTTCAGATTTAAATGTGTAGTTCATAATCACTTTGTCTTCATATTTTGATCTTTTCTCTAAAATTATTAGAGCATCATTTCTGATTGTGTGTTCACATAATTCTCTGAACATCATCCAAACATCAGCTCAACATTCATCCAGCTGTTCATGTGCACAGATGAATAACAGGCTGCTGATCTCAGTCAGCTCTGTGATGTTAGAACATTTAATACATCAAAAGTCTTCATTATTTCAGTTATTAGCAGAGCCAGAGGATGAGTGCAGATTTATATCTACATCAAGTTTGTAAAAGTTTATGTATCATTATAATAAAAATATTTTCACATCAAATCTCTACATTATTCAGCCATTTGAAAGAAAATAAATCGCCTAAAAGTTTTAATCTCCTTATATTTAAAAATACTGAGAAAATATACAAATAGTAAAATGTGCCACTTTAATCAAAGATGTTGATTGGTATTATACAAATGAATGACACAGTCAGTGATCTGACCTCAGAGTCTCCAGTCTGCAGTTTGGACTCTGCAGATAATCACACAGCAGCTTCACTCCTGAATCCTGCAGGTCATAGTTCTTACTCAGGTCCAGCTGTCTGAGATGGGAGGGGTTGGACTTCAGAGCTGAGGCCAGAGAAGAACAGCTGATCTTTGACAAACTGCAGCGACACAATCTGAATAAAGAATAAAAGAAGAAGAATAAATCATTTATAATCCAGTCAGAGGTGTTCAGGTTTAAATGTGTTACATACATTATCCTGATTTGTATTTTTTCTCTAAAATTATTAGAGCATCATTTCTTCATCAAGATTTAAAAATGTTTCTCCACATTATCATCAAAAGTCTCTACATGAATTCTAGATGATTCTTAAATCTTGAATAATTTCACAGAAACATTTTAAAAACTAAACATAATCTGTTCTTCTGACCAGATTTGAAAACAGTTCTTATGAAACATTTGATGATTAAATATGAACAGAAAAAATCTTATTTGACTTAAAGTCACAAAAAGCAAACAATGAAGGTCCATTTAGAAATGTTTTAACTAGTAACCATCTTGTATGAAAGTCACTGCTTACATATTGTTCATGTCTTTTCATCACTCTGTCAAACTTTATGTTTATAGTTTATATACTTTATAGTTAAGGTTCAGATTGTTTCACAGATTTCCCCGTTTTTTAGGGATCTGCAAAAATAAGATCTTTCTAATATAACTTGTCTCCTCTTCAGCTAGCTATGACTCAAACTTCAAATCAAAATGGACCTACATGCATCTTTAAAATGTGTCAGATCCTCAATATTCTTTCCTTTGTCCTCATTGCTACAATTTCAGAAATAATAGAAGCAGTAAGATAAACCTGAACTCTCTTTTTATTTAGAGCATGCTTCAAAAATCTGAGAGCAGACT
The DNA here is from genome assembly GCA_020745685.1 of Tautogolabrus adspersus. Lineage (NCBI taxonomy): Eukaryota > Metazoa > Chordata > Actinopteri > Labriformes > Labridae > Tautogolabrus > Tautogolabrus adspersus. Next base: position 2,242,134 of record CM036540.1, read on the forward strand.
GAAATATAAAAAGCTGCATCATTTAAAAAACTGCATTTGTTCTCTTCAGTCAGAAACATCAACTTTACAAACATGAAACTGAAATCTTTCTGTCAATAACAAGTCTGCTGTAAACTAAATCTTTATTGTACTCTTCTTTTCTCCTGCGCACTTTGACAATTTAAACCAGTAACACACACGTGTGATGTGTGTCTGTCTGGAGCGTTTGTTAGGAACTATATCTTCACACAGCGCTCTGTCACAGAGTTTGTTTTGCTGAGTTTACAGCTGCAGTGTTCAACAGGCTGTAACATTTCTGAGGTTAAGTTCCTGATTGATGTTAAACTCAGCCACCAGCTGATACCTGCATGACAAATACAGATACAGTGAGATTAAAGGGAGAAAGGCAGAGGCAGCGTTTGAATCAAAATAACCATGCACCTGCTAATTTACAAACACTTTACGAAGCGTCTCTTTGTGAAAGTCTGCAAATAACTTACTGTAAGTTATTTCAAAAGACTGAATTCTCAACATGGGGGGAGCTAGGGAGCAGCGACATGTGAGGACATATGTTCGTGAGCTCGGCTTGGAAAGGACAATTATTGACACATTTTGCTCTCCCTCCCCGTTTTCCAGGAGCAAGGGTGTGTCTCAAATATCTAAGTTTCTATATTTAATCATATTTTGGTCTGGGTCAAAGTTTGAGCCGTCTAAGATGCCGAAGTATCAAAAGCCTGCCAGACTTGGACCCACCTGGAGGAGCGGCACCAATGTCGGATGCTGACACAATCATGGCCACCTTAAAACAGACGGAGCAGTGTGTGCTAACCAAGATCGACTCCTCCGTGATGGCGGCTACAGGTGAACTAAACAAAAAAATAAACAATCTGACAGCTGACTTGAGGTCTGAAATCTTAAACGTGCGCACAGAATTTAGAAAAGTAATTGAAGATGTGCGGAAGGAAAACGCATCGTTTGTAACACATATTGAGGATCTTGAGGAAGGAGCTAGTTGCTATGCTAACCGGGTCGTAGAGCTTGAGGCTAAAGTTAACCCGAAGCTTGACCGGGCACACAGGAGTCTACAGCGGCGGCCAAAAGATGGGGATACTCCGAGATGCATAATTAATACATTTCACTACTTTCAGGAGAAGTTAGACATTCTCCAAAAGGCTATGGACTCAGGACCACTCTCCCACATTGGCAAGGGCTTCCACATATCGGCCAGAAAAAAGAGAGCAGCGTTTACCGAAGTTCGAGGATTACTTCACCGATGTCAAGGTGTGAAATATGGCCTCTTATATCCAGCCACACTCAAGATCATGACCTCAGCTGGTGAGCAAACATCTTTTGAAGACCCGACCAAGGCGAAGCAGTATATTGAGGCCAATTTGTGCCCGTGGGAGATGGAGGGAGAGTGAAAATTATCATTTGTGGCCATTACAGGTACTGTTGATGCTTCATGTTTATGTTGAATCTCAGGCTGGCAAAATGCATAACTGCTTATCACACTACAGTAGGTTGCCTCTTATGTTTGGACTATGGAGTCATTCCGATAAGATGGACTTGGTAACAAGACAGTTCTTCGTGGTCTGAACTCTGAACAGCCACTCTCTTCTCTCTTTTAGGAGAGAAATGTGAAAGTTGGAGAAGTGTACAGATTCTGTGATATATGTTCATAACTCTGTACACAAACTGTCCTCAGAGTAAAATGTGGTCTCTGTTTGAAGATAAAATGCTACACAAGAAGTTGTGGTGGGGGGTCCGCAACAGAAACCGTAACTCTCCTCGTAGCTTTTAAACTCTAAACAGCGTTACAGGGACCCATTTTTTCTTTGAATACAGTTTGTATATTTAGTTCAGAAAATATAGCGTAGAATTTTTTCACTTCTCCAACTTTCAAATTTCACCACCAAATCTACATAGTGCACCTTTAAACTAAATGGCGATTTATCTGTGTTGTAGCCTTTACAAAGCCATCTTTTTTCTTTTATAATCTCTACTATAATATATTGCGGTCAACATTCATTATTATATTTTTTTTTTCAGTGGTTATATTCATCCTCTATTACTGTAAGTGTTAAGAGATGTCTCAGCCTGTGATCATTTAAGTGCCTATATGCATGTTGTAATGACGATGCTAGGAGGGCCCTGTTCCATTTTGTTCTGCCGATGCACAGTTCATGTGAGAGCTTAGGTTAGTCTTGATGTGTTAATGCTTAAGAGAGTGATGAGTACGTTTAAGGCAGTCTCGGGGTTACAGAAGACCAGCCTTGGGATCCAGGATGGTGAGAGGTGTTTTCTTGTTTGCCTATCTGTTTTTGTCTGTTTTGCAGTTTTGCTTTTATTACATGTTTTAACCCAAACATACACATATTTGTGCAGGTTTTGCTATCGTTTTATACTACTTCATATACTCATTTGTGGAACTATGGTTCTCGATAGCGTAGATAAGCGTAATGCAATTTCTTTCATTAGCTAGAATGTCAAAGGCCTGAACAATATGGTCAAGCGAAGCAAAGTTTTTAGCCATTTGAAGTCACTAAAGCCTGATGTCATATTTCTACAAGACCAGGGGAACGGCAATTTTGATTAGAAAGGGGATTCCTTTTGAACTTTTAGAAATGATTTCTGATAGCAATGGTAGATATGTTGTTGCAGTTGACAGACTCTTTAATACATCATTAATATTGGTTAACATTTACGGACCAAATTGGGACGACTCACAGTTTTTCATAAATTTATTTTCAACCGTCCCTGATCTTATTTCCCATAAATTGGTATTAGATGGGGACTTTACCTGTGTGCTTCATGCCCATCTAGATAGATCGAACGCAAGACCAAACAGTACTCTATCAACATCTACAGTGGCCATTAACTCCTTCCTTCACTCCCACGGCCTATCAGATCCGTGGCGGGCAATAAATTCTACTGTGAAACAATTTTATTTTTTTTTCCCTGTCCACCATAGCTATTCTAGGATTGGCTTTTTCATAGTAGATGACCAGTAACTTTCCTTGATACCCAATAGTCGATACCATAGCATAGTACTTGCCCAGATGACCCTCAGATCATGGCCCAGTACAAATGGATTTGATATTTCCAAGTAATATAGCGCCCCAGCTCACCTGGCGCCTAGACCCCCACTTGCTTTCTTGTAAACACTTTAAAACGTATCTCAATGGCCAGGTTGACTTCTTCCTTGAAATTAATGACACTCCGGACGTCTCAAGGAGTATTCTGTGGGAGTCTCTGAAAGCGTAAATCAGGGGACAAGTTATTTCTTATGTTACGCAAAGGATTAAGGATCGTTCTAGGTGACTTAGGGATTTAATAGACATCATTGCGGATGTGGATAGACGCTATGCTTGCTCGCCTACGCCTTGAGCTTTTCAAAGAAAAATTACTGTTTTTTTCAGGACATTTTTAAATACAACTTTAAAGCTATTTTAGAACGCACCAAGAGTGATCTGGATAGGTGGTCGAAGCTCCCTATTACCCGGGCGGGCCAGATAAATTCTGTAAAAATGACAGTACTACCCAGGTTTTTATACCTGTTTCAAATGGTGCCCATTTTTCTCCCAAAATCCTATTATACCCAGCTAGACCGCCTGATCTCATCGTTTATATGGAACATGAAACCTGTACATACAAAGAAGGCAAACTTAGAGAGAGTCAAATCAGAGGGTGGTCTGGGTTTGCCTAATTTCTTATTTTATTACTGGGCTGTTAATAGTGCCAAAATGACATATTGGATTACAGCGTTTGCTGACAAGGATGGCCCTATTTGGGCTCATATGGAATTACTATCTACTATCAGTCTCCCCAATATCTCTTTCTTAACTGCCCCCCTCCCATTAAGTATAAGAGCAAATGATTTGAGTGCAAATGTCGTGGTTCAAAACACAATAAGGATTTGGGGCCAGTTTAGAAAACATTTTAACCTCAATAATAGATGTGGCTTCTCCCCGATAATGTCTAATCATCTTTTAGCACCATCTCAATTAGATCTGGCTTTTGCAGTCTGGAGTAGAAGTGGCTTGGTCTTTTTTCAAGATCTGTTTACTGATGACAGCTTTGTGTCATTTACTTTTCTGTGCAGGGACCATAATCTTTCAAATTCACACTATTTTAGATACCTTCAGGCTCGGAGTTTTGCCTCTAAACACTTCCCAGGATATCCACGCCGGTGCAGTATCAAAAATATACAAACTTATTTTGAATAGTTGCCCTCATACATGGGATAAAACTAAGACAGCTTGGGAAGGAGACATCGGGGAGCTCATCTCAGAAGATACTTGGGAAAATAATTATCTCTTTAATACACACTTAGGGCCTGATTTACTAAGATCCCAATTAAAAAGTACAAAATTGCGTGTTCACTCCAAAACATTGCACGTTTGGTTTGTGGGCGTTTTGCCGGTGATCTACTAACAATATTTGCGTGAATGATAACAGGTGCAAACCTTGTGGAGGCGGTAGTATTTAAGTCAGGCTTTTGCGTGTTCTACTGGTTTACGTCACGGAGAGTTTGGACCGAAAGCAGGATGACTGCAAGTGCAAAATAGGTATTAGTGGGAGAGGCAAATGAACGAACACTATTTTTGAGTTACAGCAGATAAATCTGAATATAACAAAAAGAACATTTGGCTTATAAGAAAACCTCGGCATTAAACAGGGCCTCTCTTTTCTTCCCTCCATCCTTTGAATGAATTGTCATACATTGCGCAGGAGGTGCGAGCTGTGTCCTCTGTGGCACCGGCGCTCAGGCGCGCCACTCTGGCTATTGTTTCGCAGAAGACAGCTGGCCAGCGCTGTGTCTGATCGGACATAAATGCCCTGGCAAGAGGTATCGAAGACGGGGGTACAAGCAGTGGTGAGGTCCCCCAATCCAAGCGTCCTACAGCGTAGCAGCAGGGGGCTGTAGAGGTTGGAGACGAGCGCGATAGGGAGAGGAGCGCACCAGAGGGGACGAGCTGGGGGAGAGAGGGGCAACCTGAGAAAAAGGAAATCCCCAGTTTAAAATGTCATGTTGCAGAAAAGAGGGAAATATGAAGATATAAATGTGAATGTGTAAATTCTTTAGAATGCAGAGGCTGTGAATGTTCAGTTATATTAGTTTAATCATGGTGTTTCTCTTTGTTCACTATTATTGAATCCAAATAAAAAATAAATGTCATTTATTTTTCTGTCATTATAAACATGTTAACACGTGTGGGGGGGAAAGTGATCTTTATACCTTCTTTTATTGAGCCTATGTCTCCTCCTAACTACAATAACTGCAGCCTGTTGTGTGTAACACTGGGCTCCTGGATTAGCACCTTCCTTTCAAAGGTGTTAAATTCAGACACCGTCACAATCACTGCAATTTTTGCCTGGCTTGGTAAATCACATTGCGTGTACTAACTTAACTTATTTGCATTTTCTCCTCCCAGTATTTTGCACGCTAGGACAGAAACGCCCCATATCGGTCTTTGACCGGTGACGTATCGCTCACGCTGACCGCAATGCATTGTGGTTCTACGCGCCATTTGTGAGGTCAGGCGCATTGTTTACAAATGGAGCTGATCCAAGAAGTTACGCCTGCGCGTATTTTTGCTTTGCTTTCCTTCCCTTGTTGGTGAAATGGTTCGCACATGTTGTTTAAAAAATTGCAGTAGCAGGTCACACGACTAGAAAGGTCAAAACTTGACAACGAGGTCCATTTTTTCAACTTTCCCACCTGGAAAAGGAGCGTTGGCCCACAGGTAGAGGAGATATCGAAGAGGCTTCGGGTGGCCTGGGTCGCAGCGGTGAGACCGAAAAACATCACGTTCGCTCAAATATCTCCCTTCATGTTTGTTTGCTCTCTGCACTTTCATAAGGGTAAGTTAAATCGTTTTTGTTGTGTTTACAATGTTGCTAGATTAGTTATTTAGCTAATGCTATGTCAGAGTCATGCCATGTTTACCCAATCTAGTAGCCAGTAGATTTCAGAAATGGCTTTATCCGGTCTAATTAAGATCTTAAAATAACAGGTAATTGTCTGTATTTCTAAAAAGTATATGTCTTTACAGGCAAACCTGCTTATGAAGTGATGGAGACCGATCCAGACTGGGCACCATCTCTACATCTGGTCCACACAGAAATTACGCAGACAACATTGCGCTCTTTGCCAGGCAGGGTAAACGCCAGCAGCAAAGGAGAAACAGCCTGCAAAAAGCTGAGATAGATGCCTACCAGTCTGATGAAAACTTGGAGATGATGATGACAAAGTCAAGTATTATACAGGTTCAAAATTTTAACTGGTACAGTACCCATTAACATGGTACTTCCGTGTGAAGGTGAGGATGTCGCATTTTTGGACAAGATTGCCACTCTCTGTTGTGCACTGACAAACCAATGTCCAACTGTTGTTTAGAAAAGTGATATGACCTTCATGTGTGCATAATAGCATTGTTGTATTTTGTTTGTACTTTCCACCCCTAATTAGTACTGTAGTTTTGTATTAGCGTAGCCTTTGCTCTGTTTTATCTTGCTACACAATAAAGTATACACAAAGATATTTCTGTATATGTGTTGTTCTTCAGTATTTAGCCATTTCAAAATGTAATCAGTTACAAAGTAGAAGGTAGGTATTTGATTACTTTCACATTCATTTTCAGCATATTTATTCATTAAATTCTTTTATTTAGAAATAGCAGCAACACTGGAGTGCACTGCAGTGTTTTTCAAAGTCTGAAAATCTGACTCAAAAATAAAGCAGCAACACTGGAGAACAGTTAAACATAAATAAATATAAATAAAGTTTACTGTCCAACGTTGTTTCTCTCTCTTTCTCTCACACGCTGTTGTGTTTTGGTTTTGTTGCCACCGTAACAATAGACTAGTCCCCCAAAATGGCGCCGACGTGACGTCACCAACTAAACGATCACGTGTCTGTCAAAGACCGATTGCATATTCATTAGGACAAACGTACTAAATGGACAATGCGTGTTGTTTTGCTTATATGAAAGACGCAATCCTCACTGCACGCCGTTAGTAGATCAGATAGCACATTTTTTGCTGATGGTATCAAGTTTGCACACGTTTTAAGACACGCAAACCTTTAGTAAATCAGGCCCTTAGTCTTTCTGCATCAGACATGGATTAATCCAATTTAAGATAGTCCATAGATTGCATTACTCCAATGACAGGTTAGCTAAATTATATCCTAATGTGGCTCCAATTTTTCCCAGGTGTCATCATTCTCCTGTTTCCTTGGGGCACATGTTCTGGGCATGCCCATCATTATGCAATTTCTGGATATCTGTTTTCCAATCACTCTCTGCAATATCTGGTAGGACAATACCTCCCAACCCCATAACAGCTATTTTTGGAGCAGTTGATGATGTTCTGATGTTTTCCTGCCTCCACAAAAATGCAATTGCTTATGTGTCATTACATGCCGTTTGATACTGCTCAATTGGAAAAGGATTCCCCCACTTATAGTATATATATATATGCTTTGGATCAGAGAAATAATGTTGGGACTAGATCTGGAGAAAATTAGATATAAAGTACGTGGGTTGGAAGATAAGTATGACAAAACTTGGTCACTTTTTATCACACATGTTAGAGGCCTATCTTTAACCTGAGATGTTATATCGGCTCTGTGACTGTTGAGTTGGGAGACTTTGATTGTTGTTGTCAGAGCTGTTACCTACCCTTTCTCATGTAGGGTTTAGAATATTGGTACCATGAGTAGCATAATCTTAACATGCCAGTTTGGGTTATTTTTGTGATTGTATTTTATTTTTAGTTTTTTATGTATTTAGATATTTTTTTTGTTTAGTTTCTTATTGTTATTAATTTATTGTCTATCCAATTCCTTTTTGTCTCTGTGCCAACAACATATATATTGCTATTAATAAGAGGATCAATATCTAGATATATATTGTTCTATATTATATGAGTGCTTACATGCGTGTTGATACACCCTCAATGTATTTGTCCCTTGTTGTCTTAAGGTTTGTATATTTATGTGGGGACGCCACCTGGAGGGGGTGGGGGATGGGATTAGGGTTAACACTTTTTTGCAGTGAATGTTCATCTGACTGTGATGTAACAATATGTAAAAGTTGAGAAATAAAGTTGTTGAAAAAAAAAGACTGAATTCTCTTCCTGTTTGTACTGTCATGATTTGGTCTTGGTTTAGTTTGTATTTTGGAGTTTAGATTTCTTTTTATTGTTTTATTTCTCTTTTTCCCTAGTGTTGCTTGTTTCCCTGTGTGTTTATGTTTCCTAGTGTTGTTTAGTCTTTAGTGTTTCCTGTTTTATTTTGTAATTTCTTATTCTTGTTTCTCTGTGTGTCTTAAGTGGTTCTTGATTTACTTTGTATTTGTCCTCAGTGTTTCTTGTCGTGTGTTAATTCCTGTCTGTGTGTTTCCCTCCATTGTTGATTGCCCTCATTGTGTTCACCTGTGTCTTGTTGGTCTCACCTGTGTTGATTACCCTGTGTATTTAGTCTCTGTGTGTCTTCCCTTCTGTGTCTGATCATTGTTGTATGTTGTATCTCCGTGTGTCAGTTTTCCTAGTCTCCCTCTGTGTTTTTTACCCTTAGTGGGTTTTTTTTCAGTTTGAAGAGTTTTGCCTTGTGGCTTTTTAGTTTAAATAAATCAATGTTTCGTTCAACTGCACTTGGGTCCAGTCTCCAGTTTCCAACTCGTGACAGAATGATCCGACCAGCTATGGACCCAGCAGATTGTTTGGATGAAATGGATTGTTTCCAGAAAATAGCTTATTTTCAAAACTTTTTTCGTATGGGCAGGAGCACTGCAATGGAAGACCAGTCGCCCTGGACAGGCACCCGCCTGGCCATTTTTACTGGGACCCGGGGAGGAAAAAGAAATGGCTCCCGATTGCCTCCAAGATCAACCTCCCTGAAGTCTCCTCAGCCCCAGCAGTCAGTGAGCCAGCCCAAGCTTCAGCCACAGCAGCCTGAGCCTCAGCCCAGGCCTCAACCGAAGCCTCAGCTTAGGCCTCAACACAAACTTCAGCCCCGGCCTCAACCCCAGCCTCAGCTCAAGCCTCAGCTCAAGCCTCAACCTCAGCAGCCTTTCTACCAGCCCAAGCCACAGCCTCAACCCAGGCCTCAGCAAAAGCCTCAACTAAGGCCTCAGCCCATGTTGCTGCCAAGCTCACCGGAGTCTTCGCTGCCCAGCTCACCAGAGTCTTAGCTGCTCAGCTCACCGGAGTCTTCGCTGCTCAGCTCACCGGAGTCTTCGCTGCTCAGCTCACCGGAGTCTTCGCTGCTCAGCTCCCCAGAGTCTTCGCTGCTCAGCTCCCCAGAGTCTTCGCTGCTCAGCTCCACAGAGTCTTCGCTGCTCAGTTCCACAGAGTCTTCGCTGCTCAGCTCCCCAGTGACTCTGCCCCTGTGCTCTCCAGGGCCTCAGCCTCCCTGTGCCTTGGAGCTTCAGCCTCACTGCGTCCCTGCAGAGCGCCGTCTGCTGCCTGTGACTGCTGAGCTCCGTATTCCCCCTGTTGAAGAGAGGGGGATTTCTCCGGATTCCCTGTCGGCGGTCCGGCCGACTCCTGACGTCCCCTCAGCGGTCCGGCCGACTCCTGACGTCCCCTCTGCGGTCCGGCCGATTCCTGACGTCCCTCCTGACTTACCCTCGGCGGTCCGGCCGACTCCTGTTTCTCCGTTGGAGGATCTGCCCACTCCTATGTCTCTGTGGGAGGCCCTGCCAACACCCGTTTCTCCGTTGGAGGATCTGCCCACTCCTATGTCTCTGTGGGAGGCCCTGCCAACACCCGTTTCTCCGTTGGAGGATCTGCCCACTCCTATGTCTCTGTGGGAGGCCCTGCCAACATCCGTTTCTCCGTTGGAGGATCTGCCCACTCCTACGTCTCTGTGGGAGGCCCTGCCAACACCCGTTACCAAGTTGGAGGTTGTGCCCACTCCTGTTTCTCCGTTGGAGGATCTGCCCACTCCTATGTCTCTGTGGGAGGCCCTGCCAACACCCGTTTCCAAGTTGGAGGTTGTGCCCACTCCTGTTTCTCCGTTGGAGGATCTGCCCACACCTATGTTTCTGTGGGAGGCCCTGCCAACACCCGTTTCCACGTTGGAGGTCCTGCCCACTCTTGTGTCTCCGTCGGAGGTCCTGCCGACTCTGCAGCTTCCTGAGCCCTCGTCGGGGGTCCTGCCGACTCCGCAGCTTCCGGCGCCCTCTTCGGAGGTACTGCCGACTCCTGCGCCATCGTCATAAGGCCTTCTGACTCCACCTGAACTGTCTCCCGTGTTTGGTCGGCTCCCTGGCCGCCCACCCGAACTGTCCCCTGTGTCTGGTCAGCCTCTGGGCCGCCCTCCTGATCTGTTCTCCGTGTCCGGTCGGCTCCTGGGCCGCCTTCCTGATCTGCTCTCCGTGTCTGGTCGGCCTCCGGGCCGCCCACCTGAACTGTGCTCCGTGTGTGGTCGGTCTCCGGGCCGCCCACCTGAACTGTGCTCCGTGTCTGGTCGGCCTCCGGGCCGCCCACCTGAACTGTGCTCCGTGTCTGGTCGGCCTCCGGGACGTCCACCTGAACTGTTGTCTGTGTTGGGCCGGCCTCCTGGCCGCCCTCCCGAACTGTCCTGGCCTTATGGCCTTCCATCAGGCCGTCCGCCTGAGAGTCTGGAGTGTTTAGGTGTACATGGAAGCACTTCCTACCTTATAAATAGAGGTCAGGAGAAGACCTTCTTCCCTTCGTTACCAAACATTCCCATGATGGACTTCATGTTTGCAGCTGTTTGTCATGTGTCTTTTGAATGACCATCAATGTGAGTTGAAGATTTATTTTTACTTTCGGATTATGTTCAAAGAATTGACATAAAGGTTAATCAGTAAGAATGGATTGTCTTATGAGATAAGGCTAATTATTATTTGAATAATTATAGAACTTTAACCCTAAAATGCATATATACAACTTAATTTGAAGATTGTGCATATGATTTTTTTGGATAGGTATTGTAATCAATTCTTTCTTTCTTTAGAACCATGGCAATCAACATTACATCCATGAAGCTTCATTAATGTTAAAATAAAACGGATTGATCTGATTGCCACTTTGTTTCCTGGTGGTTTGTGGCTCCAGTTAGAAGTGTCAATATCCTACAGAAACATTTGTCGATTTTCAACATCAATCAAAGGATGAGAATGTAATTTAAACAAATGATAGTTATAGATTATAAATAAAAAACACTGTCAGTATTCTATATACAGATCTATAAGGTACAGTTGGTGATCTGACCTCAGAGTCTCCAGTCGACACTTTGGACTCTCCAGTCCAGCAGCCAGCTTCACTCCTGAACCCTGCAGCTCGTTGTTACTCAGGTCCAGCTCTCTCAGGTGGGAGGGGTCGGACTTCAGAGCTGAGGCCACGACTTCACAGTGAGTCTCTGAGAGTTCACAGCCAGAAAGTCTGTTGTGATACATATTACAAAAGTATTAATCATTAAAGAGGACATATTACATTAACATCTGTCATTTGATAATGAAACAGTTTGAAGTGTCTTGTTATACACATTAGTAGAATCTGTCAGTTTTTGACACAAAACTTAAACTCATCACTTGTTTTTAAACCTGGAAACAAGCTGTCAATCACTTACTAAATCTTTCAGATGAATGTAATCAAAAAATGTAGTTTTATTTAGGCGTGCTGTTTGTAAACACAGCACAATATAAACATCGCACAAAAAGAAAAAAGGAAATTTGTGTTTGGTAGATTATTTCTTTGTTGTAACAATGCTCCCTGGCAATAAATCTTATGCTGTTGGAAAGCCTGCCTGAAAGTTTTTCATGGGCGCAACCCACATACTCAGCTCTGCTGCTTATCCCGCAAATGCATGTTCCTTACAAATGTGGCACCATTCAAAAAGGGTAATAAAAAGGCTTTCCAACGGTATAAGATTTATTGCCATGAAGCATTGTTACAACAAAGAAATAATCTACCAAACACAAAATTCCTTTTTCTTTTTGTGCGATGTTTGTAGATACAGTGACTGCTTCCTAATGGTCCAAAGATTAAAAACCCAGCACAGAAACAAATGTCAGGTTAAACATTCTTACAAAGCTGAAGGATGTCCTCCTGTCAGAACAGTTATTCTGTGATCTACCTGCTCAGTGTTTTAAGAGATCATTCCTGCAGAGGCTGGGAGGGGACAAACTCAGTGTTTGATATCTCCCTTTTCAGAGCGTAACACTATCAGTGAACCCCGTCAGTTCTATGTGAATCCCTTCCTGATTGTATTTAACATGATTAAAAAAAACTAACTGATAGAAATAAACTAATTTTTTACATCTGGGCAAAAAGCTAAAAACATCACATGTAAAAATAACGACAACTGACCTTTTTTCCTGAAAATAAACCAGTTTGATGAACTATTTGATGAACAGTGAGAATGTTGTTTAGTTTTTATTAAAATAACTAAACTAGTACATGATTTATATTGCTCATCACATCTGGACTAACCGAGCCTTCCTGCAGTTCCTCACAGCTGGAATCAGTCTCTGTCGTCCCTGGTTTGTTGTGTTGTACTTTTGAAGGTCAAGCTCATCCAGAACCTCCTCGGACATTTGCAGCATGTAGGCCAGAGCAGAGCAGTGGATCACAGAGAGTTCCTTCTCTGATCTGTTCTCTGACTTCAGGAACTCTTGGATCTCCTGATGGACTGAGAGGTCGTTCATCTCCATCAGACAGTGGAAGATGTTGATGCTTCTGTCAGGAGAGATATCATCACTGTTCATCTTCTTCAGATTGTTTATGACTCTCTGGATCATTTCTGGACTGTTGTCCTTCTGACCCAGCAGGCCTCCTAAGATTCTCTGTTTGGACTCCAGAGAGAGTCCATGAAGGAAGCGAACAAACAAGTCCAGGTGACCATTTTTACTTCTCAGGGATTTCATCATTGTTTCGTTCAGGAGGGAAGCAAGGCTTAAGTCTGCATGTTTTCTTCCCAGAAAGGCATCCAGTACCTTTCTGTTCCAGTCTGTGTAACAGTGGTACATGTAGACTGCAGCCAGAAACTCCTGAACGCTAAGATGAACAAAGCAGTAGACTGATTTCTGGAGGATCACACACTCTGTTTTGAAGAGCTCTGTACAAACTCCTGAGTACACCGAGGCCTCTGTGACATCCAGACCACAACGCTCCAGGTCTTCTTGGTAGAACATGATGTTTCCATTCTCCAGATGTTCAAACGCCAGCCTCCCCAGCTTCAGAAGAACTTCTCTGTCAGATGTATTTAACTTCTGTGGACTTGTCTTGCATCCTTCACCATACTTCTGCTTCTTCCTCTTTGTCTGAACCAGCAGGAAGTGTGAGTACATGTCAATCAGGGTCTTGGGCAGCTCTCCTCTCTGCTCTGTGCTCATCATGTGCTCCAGAACTGTGGCAGTGATCCAGCAGAAGACCGGGATCAGACACATGATGTGGAGGCTCCTGGATGTCTTGATGTGTGAGATGATTCTGCTGGACAGATCTTCATCACTGAACCTCCTCCTGAAGTACTCCTCCTTTTGGGCGTCAGTGAAGCCTCGTACTTCTGTTACCCTGTCAACACATGAAGGAGGGATCTGATTGGCTGCTGCAGGTCGAGAAGTTATCCAGATGAGAGCTGAGGGAAGCAGATTCCCCTTGATGAGGTTTGTGAACAGTGTGTTTAACGATGACTTCTGTGTGACATCAGACACAACCTCCCTGTTCTTGAAGTCCAATGACAGTCTGCTTTCATCCAGGCCGTCAAAGATGAACAACAGTTTACAGACAGCGAGCGTCTCTGCTGCGACCTTCTGTAATGTTGGATGGAAAACACGGAGCAGCTTGAGAAGACTGTACCGCTTATCTCTGATCAAGTTCAGCTCCCTGAATGAAAGCAGGACCACCAGACTGACGTCTTGGTTCTCTGAGCCCTCTGCCCAGTCCAGAGTGAACTTCTGCACGGTGAAGGTTTTTCCAACACCAGCGACGCCGTTAGTCAGAACCACTCTGATGGGTTTCTGTTGTTTGGGTTGAGCTTCTGTCTCGTGTTTCTGTTGGTCGGGTAAGGCTTTAAAGATGTCCTGGCACTTGATTGGAGTCTCATGGAGGGTCTCCATCTTGGAAGCTTTCTCAATCTGTCTCACCTCATGTTGGGTGTTCACCTCTTCACTCTGCCCCTCTGTGATGTAGAGCTCAGTGTAGATCCTGTTGAGGAGGGTTCTACTTCCTGTTTCATCACTTCCTTCAGTCACACGTTCACATCTCTCCCTCAGACTGACCTTATGTTCATCTAAAACCTCCTGCAGACCTCTATCTACTGAAAGAGAGAATGATAGAATCTGCTTATTGTTTTCAAATGTTAAAAGAAGTAAAAAGAGTTTTAATTTCTAAGCCTTTAATGGAAAGCTTGCCGTCTGTGCTTTACAATAAAAGTCGTGTTTTAGGAGGAGATCACAGAAGCAGAAAGGTGTACAGCCTTACTTTGTTCAGTGCTGCTCTGACTGACTGTCTGCAGTCCAGGTCCTGTTCTGGATCTTTCTCCACACTGAGGACAGGACCAGTCTCCTGCTGAACCAGACTGGTCCCAGTATGAGGTGATGCACTGTCTGCAGAACCAGTGTCCACAGCTGGTAGAGACGGGATCCTTCAGGACGTCCTGACACACAGGACAGGACGGCTGCTCCTCCACAGAAACATGACTCCTCTTCATCGCCCTGTGAAGACATGTCTTTAGAACTAAACTGATCGTAGACTGATGTTGAATATGAATAGGGTTAGGGTTAGATACACATTATTATGCTTTACATTAACGCTCACTGGACTTTGAATACTGCACCTTTTGTACATTATGTTTTTATATTTGTTATTCTCTATTATAAGTAATTGCTTCTTATATTTTATTAAGTTCTTGCTATTTTTGCCTTCATTCTTTTGTGAACTGTGTTGCACTAAAACACCAAGTCATATTCCTTATATGTGCAAATGTAATTGTAAATAAAAAACAATTTCACAAACAAAACCTAAACATTCAGATGCAGGGAGTACTCCGACACCGTGAGGCCATGAGGGGAAAAAATATAAAAAACAAAAATAAATACACGTCGGAATTTGTTGTAATTGCTCTTGATGAAGAACGACTCAGTTCACCTTTCATTACATTAAAATACTGATGTTTGTGTAATATTCATACAAAATAACCAAATACAATTTACAAAAAGTGAGAACACATTTCAGTGTGTCACACAAAACAATGGTATTCATAATAAGCTCTGTTTTATTATGATTTACTTTGTGTTCAATCACATTCTTTATGCTTAAAAAACTGTAAACCCAGACATTATTGTGTGATAGAAATATTCTACTAGGTTTAGCAATACTCTAAAAATGATGCGGAAAAACATATTTGAGTCTCTGAGAGGAAGGAGCACAAGGAAGTGTTGATTGAGCTGCTCCTTGTTCTTCAGTAAAAACTGGATAACCCCGTCAGAAGCAAGCCGTTATTAAAAAAGCCAAAGGTGAATAGAAAATACCCCAAAAGGTGGAACAAGGTGTCAACTTCAGCTCAACGACTAAATAATTGGTTGTTCAGTAAAGGACAGACGAGATCATCCAATGGTATGAGATTAGGAGGGGAGATGATATATTATAAAAGATGTTTTTGAAGTTATTGTTCAGTTCTTTTTGCCCTGTTAAATAAATTCAGTTTATGGTTTTGTTTGGTTTGGATGGAAACAATAAACTTCTTATGCCTCAAACTTTGGATATCTCCAGCACTTTTTCTCTTCGGCTATTTGGGAATTTATCCACTGAGGAATTCTGTCTGTTAAAGAAGAAGTCCGGACTTCTCTTCTGGCCCTGACCTGGATGTTTTTTTTCTGACACTCCTCATCCTGAATGAATATGTTTTTTAATTATTCTTTTCTTTCTGTTTTCTCTCCATGATGTGAACTGTGATGTGTTTCTGATTATTTCTCATTTCCTCACTTTAAAGGAAGAATGTGCACATTTTTGATCCAGTAGATGTCGCCCTTGAGCTCCAGCATGAAACCAAAACAAACTGCTGTTTGGCCACACCTCCTCTATACTGAAGCCCCCGCCCTCCTCCAGAGACACACCTCCTCCAACCCCTCTCCACTCACATTCGCACACAGTAGTTCTCAATTAGGATGCACCATAATGAAGCACCATTAAGCGCAAGCGGCGGACAAAAGTGTCCTCGGCTCGAGCTGCAATGGCCTGTGTCCTGCATTGTTGTGTTAGCGTGCTAATGTTAGCGCTCTTTAGTTAGCTCGTAGCTTCATAATTCATGTAAACTGACACAGAATGAGCGTGATCTAAAAACTCTTACATGACATTCAAATAATCAGTGAGTATGTTCTTCTTCTTCTCTCTAGTCCTTGACTAAAACAGCTTTTATACACAAGGGGAGGAGCCGGCACAGTGCCAGAGTACTGTCAGACCTGCAATATTCACAGTTTATCTTATAATGATCAGCATGTCCTCCGTTTGAAGAAGACAATCAGAGTACAGACATGAAGCTAAGCTCTGTGGTGCTGTGGACGGGTTTGGAACAAGTAACGTTTTAATGCATTAAAAAAGAAGAAATTCAAGTTGAAGTAAAGACTCAATTATCTTTTCACCACTTTACCTGTCAGACAGACTTTACCTTTGGCTCTCTGTGATTCTGAAATGTATTTGTTCTTACGCATGACCCACTCGGTATCAGATTGGGGTCAGTTATTAATTAAAGTAAAGAAAGAAGAATATAATATGAAGATGGAAAAGCCTTATGGAGACAATTATAAACATTTTGAAACGGGCCGTGCTGATCTTCTGTTGGTAATAAACTCACTGTTGAAAAGCAGGAGGATAACCAGCAGGTTCAAAGGTTTGTAACAGTCCTCTTAGATCAGATAACAGCTTTACAATCTGACTGACACTACAAGGAAACAACTGAACTGAAAATGAATTACTAAGACTTACTTTGTGTCTGATGTCTCAGGTTCCTTTCTGAAGTGTATAGGAAGATACATGGACCGATCACTCTTCATAGACAGACAGCTGGGTACAGGAGACTCTGCTCTCTGTGTCCTGGAAAGAGGTCTGCAAAAACAAACAATATATTTATGTCACATGAACTCTTGATCCTCTGGTGTCAATGAAAGAAGCTGTTAATATAAAATGGGCTTCAGCTGTCAAGGGATGTAACGGTATCGTCAATTTCATGATATCACAGGAACAAGGTGTCTCAATACTGTCGTGGACCTGAGACGCTATGAAACCAAAGGTCTTCTGAGGAAAAGTGAAGGTTTGTTTCAGACACAATGAAACTCAGTGGAGGAAAGTGTGAACTACATAGACCATCATCCTTTGCGCTCCGCTTGCTGCCTCAGTTCAGCGAACATGGCGGACACCGGCGTTAGTGAGGCGGGAAAACAGAGAGACAATTCTGAAACTGTTGATGCTCCAGCAGCTCTGACGTCAACGCTGTGGTACACATCATACAATTCCTCTCTTTACACTATCGTCTCTAAAAAGAGAACGGTCCAATGTAGCGACTTACTGTAAAATCCACTCACTTTGTAAGATCGGCAGCTTTCTGCTGATAAACTCTGTGTGTTCCTGCAACATCCATTGGGTTTTCTATCCCACTGAGAGCACATTATTGTGTGTTAGAAATCCTCTACTAGGTTTAGCAATAATCTAAAAAAGGATGCAGATTGAGCTGCTCCTTGTTCTTCAGTAAAAACTGGATAACCCCGGCAGAAGCAAGCCGTTATTAAAAAAGCCGAAGGTGAATAGAAAATACCCCAAAAGGTGGAACAAGGTGTCAACTTCAGCTCAACGACTAAATAATTGGTTCTTCAGTAAAGGACAGACGAGATCATCCAATGGTATGAGATTAGGAGGGGAGATGATATATTATAAAAGATGTTTTTGAAGTTATTGTTCAGTTCTTGTTGCCCTGTTAAATAAATTCAGTTTATGGTTTTGTTTGGTTTGGATGGAAACAATAAACTTCTTATGCCTCAAACTTTGGATATCTCCAGCACTTTTTCTCTTCGGCTATTTGGGAATTTATCCACTGAGGAATTCTGTCTGTTAAAGAAGAAGTCTGGACTTCTCTTCTGGCCTTGACCTGGATTTTTTTTTCTGACACTCCTCATCCTGAATGAATACATTTTTAATATATTCTTTTCGTTCGCCGAATTTCCACCAGATCCGTGTGCATTGCGTGTCCGCTTCGATGCGTGACGGCTCCGTGCACCCCCGTCCTTCAATACCCACCGGCTGCGTCCGCAGCACGCAGAGCACAGCCGGTCAGCTGGGCTGCAGAGACAAAGGAATTCCCGCAGTATTTTAAAGATTAACTCCCGACAGCGCTAGATAATACGATGTACATGGTATTAAACTCTATATTAACCTTATAAACACATAAACAAACACACATACAGTCGTTTTTCTGAATCGTTAAAACGGAGTCTTTTATTCTTTTTTTTTTTACTTAAATTTTTATTGAGTTTTTCACATGTATAAACAATACAGAAAAGAAACAATAATAACACTAACAGACCGTCTGGAGATGCTACTGTTCAGTCCACTCTTCCGTTTAGCATTCGTTCAGTTGGTGTCATATCTCATGTAAATGTTCCATTTTTCCCAGTTTTTTTCAAATACGTTCTCTTTGAGTCTCAAAAGGTATGTACATTTTTCCATCACAAGGATTTCCTGGACAATCTCCAACCACTGCTCCTGAGTTGGAGTGTTCACATTGAGCCAGTTTCTTGTGACCGCTTTCTTGCTTGCTGCGAGCAATATTTTAGTCAAGTACAGATCTTCTTTCATTACAACCTTCTCAATATTCCCAAGATACATCACTGAAGAAGTATTTGGGATTACATATCCCAAAACATTTTTAACAACTGAGTTAACATTTTGCCAATATGTCTTAATTTTTATACAGTTCCAGAAGATGTGTGCATGATCTGCCTCAACGCTCCCACATAATCTCCAGCAGTCTTGTTGTATAGCGAGTTGCCCTGATTTTATCTTTGGAGTTATAAAATAGCGAGTTAGATTTTTCCAGCAGAACTCTCTCCATATTAATGAGTTTGTTGATGTAGATTGTGTCTCACACATGTGGTACCATTCCTCCTCATGTATTTGGATTTTTAGTTCAGCTTCCCATTTTGCCTTTATATAAAGTGTTGATTCCTTCCTGCTCTCCCCCAAAGCTTGATAGAAAGCAGAAATGGGCCGAGACCTCTTCTGTTTGTATGAATCGATAATAACTCCAATCACCTTATTTATAGTTTCCTTTGACCTTATCTCTTTTGTGAAATAATCTCTCAACTGCAAGTATCTATAAAAGTCTTTATTTTCAAGGCTGCACTTTGTCTTTAGATCTTGGAAACTTAGAAATTGTCCACCTTCTGATACTGTACATATTGCTGTCGCACATTTTTGAGCCCATTCTTTGAATGCTGGATCGTATATCCCTGGCTTAAACTTTAAATCATACGCAAACCACCTCAAAGCGCATACATCCCTGTTCAGTTTGTATTTTCTTACCACAGTGCTCCATATTTCAAGTGTAAATGCTACTATTGGGTTCATAGCATATCTCAAATTACCTATCAAATGTTTATCCCCCACCAATATCTGGGTTTGAAAGCCCTGTACTTCCCTTTCCATATCTTTCCATTTAGACTCATAGTCAGGTCTACACCAACAGGCCAGATACCTAAGTTGAGCTGCATAAAAATATTCTGTGAGGTTAGGTAAAACCATCCCCCCTTTGCTTTTAGGTAATTGAAGTGTCGTATATTTTATTCTTGGTTTTTTACTATTCCAAATGAATCTAGAAATCATCTTGTCCCAGGTTATAAATTTGTTTTGGGGGATATTAATTGGTAGAGCTTGAAATAAATATAACATTTTAGGTAAAATATTCATTTTGACTGTCCATATTCTAGCACTGAAGTCTAATGGGAGGGTAGACCACCTTTCTAAATCTTTTTGGATGTTTTTTTCAATTTCACTATAATTGTTTTCAAATATGTCGGGAAGTGTTTTACTCAGAATTACACCGAGATACTTCATTGTTTTAGAATTCCATTTCACATTATATTCATCTGTTATTTGTCGGGATGGAGAATAATTAAACAAGAGAATTTGTGTTTTTGATATATTCAGTCCGGAGTCTTTTATTCTGAAAATAAACCGGATGTTTTAATGTTGTATCGGTGTTTGACTTCCCGTCCCGCTTGTTCTTTTGTGTGCTGAATTGATGCGTCGTGCTCCGGCATCCGGCAAAAATAGAAGTCTTGCGTATCTGCTCCGGAGGGCTCCGGACTGCCGGAGCTGAGACGCAGCGCAGCGGACCCAGTGGAAGCACACACATTGAATAAGTGAAACTTATCTGAACACGCATCTGGTGGAATTTGGCCGTTTCTGTTTTCTCTCCATGATGTGAACTATGATGTCTTTCTGATTATTTCTCATTTCCTCATTTGAAAGGAATAATTAGTGACTTTTTGATCAGTAGATTTCGCCCTTGAGCTCCAGCATGAAACAAAAACAAACTGCTGTTTGGCCACACCTCCTCTATACTGAAGCCCCCGCTCTCCTCCAGAGACACACCTCCAACCCCTCTCCACTCACATTCGCACACAGTAGTTATCAATTAGGATGCACCATAATGAATCACCATTAAGCGCAAGCGGCGGACAAAAGTGTCCTCGGCTCGAGCTGCAATGGCCTGTGTCCTGCATTGTTGTGTTAGCATGCTAATGTTAGCGCTCTTTAGTTAGCTTGTAGCTTCACATGTAAATAAACACAGAATGAGCGTGATCTAAAGACATTAGGTGACCTTCAAATAATCAGTGAGTATGTTCTTCTTCTTCTCTCTAGTCCTTGACTAAAACAGCTTTTATACTCAAGGGGAGGAGCCGGCACAGTGCCAGAGTACTTTATTGGATTTGCCTACTGATAATCTGGAATGTGTTGGAGTTACTATCACTCTTTCCCATGAAATGTCCTTTAATGTAAGTGTTTTGTATCAACCGCCAAATGAAAAGGATTTGTTCTTTAATAATTGATCTTCCGTTCTCAAAAAGTGTAATGACAAAGAAGTTATCTTAATGGGTGATTTCAATCTGAACTGGTTGGATAAAACACGCAGAAAGAAGTTAAAGGTTATTGCCACTAAATTTCAACTGACTCAGATCATAGAAAATCCAACAAGAATAACAAGATCCTCAAAAACTTTGTTAGACTTAATTTTCACCAACAGAGTAGAATGTATATCAAAAACATATAATTTAATTATAGGCATGTCAGATCATAATTTTACTTTAGCTGCAAGACAGCTCTCCAAGACGCGTTACAGACATCGACATAAAATGATACGAAAGAAATGTATTCCATTTATTCCAAAGAAAGATATAGAAAACTTTGAGAATGAATTCAGGAAAACTAAATGGAAAGTATAATTAATTGTAAAAACTGTGAGCAAGCCTGTGAGGAATTAATGCCCACACTTAAGCAACTCCTGTCTAAATACACTAAAACATTACCCCTGAAGCATAACAGCAAACAAACTTTGCCCTGGTTTAATGACACCTTACGGCACTTACTGAAGATTAGAGATGCAGCGCTAAAAAAATCTCTAAAATCAGGTCTGGAAACTGATCAAATGATATTTAAGAGCCTTAGAAATAAAGCCACAGCGCAGCTCCGGAAGGCTAAAGCCAATTTCTTTCTGGGAATAATAAAACAGGCAAATGGAAACACAAAACAGCTGTGGAAAAATGTAGATCAACTCACTGGTAAAGTTCGCTCCAAGAGTGGACATATAGAGCTTAAACTAAATGGGATCATACAGGAAGACAGTCTCGTTATTGCAAATGGTTTTAATGAGTATTTTCCTAACTCTGTTTTAGAATTGGGGAGCAATTCCACTGAAATCCAGCTACCCACTGTTTAAACTATTGAAGAAAATGCTCTGCATTTTAAATATGTAGATGAGGCAAAGGTAAATAAAATCCTATCATCATTATCTAATTCAAAAGCAAAGGACACTTGGGGAATTGATACGTTTTTTCTTAAAAAATGTAAGGATGATTTAACCGCCCCTGTCACTCAAATGATAAACCGGTCGCTGGACGAAAGTATATTCCCCAGCTCTCTGAAGACTGCTATTGTCACCCCTGTTTACAAATCAGGTGACAGACAGGAAGTGAGTGTTGGGGTTTTGCAGAGCTAATACGCGGGCAACATTTCTGTTGGGTTTTCTATAGTAAAATTTGGTTATCAAATTAACATTAATAATTAACTTTATTTAATTATTAATCTAAATCAACAATGTTATTAAACTGAGTTAATAAACCTATCGGGGCACCACTCTGAAATCAGAGAACAACCAATCTTACCATATCAGTCTCGAATTAATTAATTAAATACTAGTATTATTGATTAATAATCTGTATTTAATAAATTGAAGGCGTGAAATCCGAACACAAAGCCCTTGCACCCAGCTTATATCACAATGCAAATACACCAGTAATCACAAACAACTGCTCTTTAAATTATAACAGAGTTTATTTAACAAAGAAACATCAAGTCGATCAATGAAACTCAATCAAACAAATCACTATTATAAACTAAACTACAGCAAACAAAGTATAAGCAAACAGTGGCACGTGTGTGTGTGTGTGTGTGTGTGTGAGAGAGAGAGAGAGAGAGAGAGAGAGAGAGAAAGCAAGATGGCGGCGTAACCACGTGGTGGTCACGTGATGGCGGCCACTCACACAGGCCTCCTCGCCGGGTCTATCGTCTCGCCTGGCGGGGCCGAGTTAAGCTCTGTATCTGAACGTCTGAACGACTACGAGTGTACAGGCCTATATGTGTGAGTGTGCCTATGTGTGTGCTGGCGCGATCTCAGACTCGGTCCCCAGATGTGCGTCTGCGCCAGAAGGTGTGTGTGTGAGAGAGTGAGAAAAAGAGAACGTGCCTGAAGAGGCTGAATCACAGTCTGGAGCTCGCGCACAACTCGGGAATAATTAACTTCAATACCAGAAGCCAGTGGCCGAATTTAAGTTAGACGGTGTTTACACTGGTCGTCCTGATCATGAAGATATTAAACCGGCTAACGCTAGAGCTCACAGAGAAACACACACAAGACAACAAGAGGTTTACACGTCGGACGCGGCGGTCCGGGAAAAAGTAAACAAAGAGGTTTTAACCTAATAAAACCCGAGACGCAGTGGTCAAATGACAAACAAATATTACCCCAGTTTCACATTTAATAAATCAATTATTAAATACACTCTCTAAAGCTAACTGCCCAGACCTAATTAAGCCTCACTTGTAAAACCGTCCGCGGTTGATGAGAGGGAAAAAGGTCCGATTATGGATCCAGATCTTCAGTCTGCTCCGGTGCAGTTGAGCGTGATGGCGATGGCGGTTCTCAGAGGATGCGAAGGTCTGCGTGTTCTCCCTTGAGCGAGATGATCTCCGTGAAGGTCCTGTTCGTTGCAGGACGAAACGAGACGTAATCTTTTACAGTCTCTAAATACCGTTTTTAGTTCGGTCTATGAATCAGACGCTCTCCGGCGGGCTCCGTCGAGATGCGTTTAAAGGATGATCTGAGCTCGGGATTTCGAACACTGCCTTTGCTTGAAGCCTAAGGATACCTGCGCGCCAAAACTTTTAAACAACGAGCAGCGTGCTTTAAAGCGTGAGGGGGGGGGTGTCTCCGGATGGAGAACAGAGGAGTTGTGTCCCCTAATGCTGGTAGCATGTGAAGAGGAAGAAAAATGGGTGACATCTCCTTTTATTCACCCTAAGATTCACACCTAGGTGTTAGGTGTTGCAAAGCATGCTGGGAGTATCCCTGCAGTGCATGCTGGGAGTTAGAGTCTTTTCCTGGTAATTGATCACCAGTCAGTCTTCTCCAAAACGGGACACAGGCCTGAGTTTTGTCTGCCCTTCTGGCTGGCCCCAACATCCCCCCTTGGCCTGAAGAGTGGGAAGCAGGTCCCAGTCTTTAGGGCACTACGGGCCAACAGTCCATGTATTTTTGGAGACAAGTGTTCAAAAGATTATTTAGCAAACAGTCCATAAATTCAAGAGGCATTTGGTCTGGGCATTTACTGAGGCAAAGTCTGGGCAGACTGTCTAACTATGTCTAACGATAAACATTAAAACATATTCAGGCATTTGCAAAGCTTTGCTGTTCAAGGTGCATTCTTGAAAAACAATAAACCTCAGAACAAAACAAAAATCAGAAGAAGAAAGGAAGAAGGAAAGGAAAAGTGAGTGTTTAAGGTGCTGATTTGTGGGCTAGACTGAGCAGGAGTAAGCCTGTGGGGTGGTGTTTGACATGTAGGTGTGTAATGTATGTGTACATTATGTGTTTCACTACTTATGTCAGGCCACAAAACTAAGAAACGTTAGCGTCGGTAGAGTGACCTTGGTGGGCTTTTGAAATGGAGGCTACTCCCCGATGTGGAGTCAGAATCTGGTTCTGTGCAAGGGCTGAAGGCCTGCCACGTCTTACCACCTCTGTTGCTGCATCTGTCAAACCACTCCGAATCATGTTCCCCATCTGACTGCTCAAAACGTGCTTCCTTAGGAAGCTCTTGGGAACTCCGGTTATACCAACCCTTCTGTCTTGGGCTTTGGCCATCCCGAGAGTTCCGTTTGGGTCTGTTGGTGATCGGCTCATCAGGCTGGAACCTACCCTGTGGCTGTCCCCATCCTTCACCCCCCTGGCTCTGTCGTCTTTTCTGCCGGCGACGTGGTCTCTTTGACTTATTCATAGCACGAGGCAATTTCTTGCCTTCAAGTGTGGCAGAGGAGGGCCTGATGTTATCTCTGCCTTTCTGGGCTGAGAAGTCACCCCCCTTACCCTGGGGTGATTCAAACCTGTGAAGGTGTGAAAAAGTGTCATACCTGTCAGTGGACCGGAGCATTTTCTCAAGGGGAGGGGCTCCAGAGTCGAAGTCTTTGTTTTCAGTCCTTGGAGTATCCTGACTGCTCGGTTCTTTACTGAGCTTTTTCAGCAGGGTTGTTTGATCTCTTAAGGGGCTTGGTCCAAGATCAGAGTCATATCCTGACGATGTCTCTTGCTTCATGCTTACCTGTGCTCCCTGAATTAGCTTAAACACGTCTAACACTTTCTGCTTGGCAGTTTGTAAGTGCTGACAAAGGGATTCGTTTTCCTTCTGCAAGGATCGGACCTTTGGCGGGAGTGTCTCCATGAAAGTAGGGGCACTCTGTCTGGTCCGCAGACCATGAGTTAAAGGCTGGTGAGAGTTGTCTGAGTCATGTGAAGACTCACAAGCCCTATGGTTGTCAGGGTAGTCGGTATGTTTCAATGGTAGCAGGGTTAGTGTCTGGCCCAGATGTGGTTGTCTATCGCGGGACAGGTACTGCTCGGTACCTGCTGTAGCCCCTGACTCTTCCGTACCTCTAGGGGGCGGAAATAACCTCCATCTGCGGGGTGGGGGACCCCCCTGCTCGAAGCGTATGGAGTGACTAGACTGTGAGACATTACCACTTGACGGGGCTTCATGGTCTTGAGAGGTTGAATGGTTTTCATCCCGAACACCCAGACTACTTACAGGGTCATTAAAGGAGGAGTGCGCCCTTGTGCCGTGGTCGACTTGGCGGCCCTTTCTCCTTTCCTCCAGGTCTTGCGACATGTCTGTCTCCCTCCTCCAGGGACCTGGTTCAGTATCCCATCTTTCATCTGAGGCTTCCTCAGCTGACCCGGGGGCTGCGGTGCGTACCTGCCCCTCCTGAATTCTGGGTACCGTGACACTTTGTTTCATCTGTCTGGCCAACCTGCAGCTTTCTTGCAGTATTTTATTCTCCTCCTGCAGGGCCTTGCATTCATCTTGCAAGGTCTTAAGTCTATCCTGCATTCTTCCGAAGTCGTCCCGTAGGATCTGTTTATCTTCTTGCACCTGGGCGAGCTGTGCCTGGTGTTTTATATTCTGCAAATATGATTTGCTCTGATAAAGGAGGAGAAGTTGGGTTACAACATTTGAAACTGTGCACTGTGGTTTCCCAGTTGGATGATTCATATCAACCAACTCCTTTAATTTTTCTTCGCATGTGCTGAGGGTGTAGGAGTTCAGACTGTCGACCTTTAAAGGGAGGTGGATTAGACCAGCAACTCCATCCTGAGGGGGTGGATCGTCTGATCCGCAGGGAGCCTTGGTCCCTGCCTGATGTATGTCTTCTGCATACATTCTGTATTTGTAGGGGGTGATCCTGGCTCTGTGGTTGACCTGATCACCTAGCTCTTTTAACTTTTTATAACAAATGCTAATTACATAGCTATTTAGACGGGCAATCTCCTCTAAGGAGAGGCGCGTCGTCAGACCAGAAACAGTTTCTTGCAGAGCTGTGTGGTCTGATCCAAAAGGAGTCTTAGCTCCTGGCCCACATAGGGTCTTGGTACCCATTTAATGTGGTAAAACAGAAACCCAGTGGATTACTGTTAGCAAAGCTGCATCAAAATTCAACAGGAGAGCAGAGCTGATCTAAGTATTCAAACTGATCACTGAACTCAATCCTGGAGGCTGCTAAGCTAAATTTAACAGGAGAGCAGAGCTGATCTAAGTATTTAAACTGATCACTGAACTCAATCCTGGAAGCGGCTAAGCTAAATTTAACAGGAGAGCAGATCTGATCTAAGTATTTAAACTGATCACTGAACTCAATCCTGGAAGCGGCTAAGCTAAATTTAAACAGGAGAGCAGATCTGATCTAAGTATTTAAACTGATCACTGAACTCAATCCTGGAAGCGGCTAAGCTAAATTTAAACAGGAGAGCAGATCTGATCTAAGTATTTAAACTGATCACTGAACTCAATCCTGGAAGCGGCTAAGCTAAATTTAACAGGAGAGCAGATCTGATCTAAGTATTTAAACTGATCACTGAACTCAATCCTGGAAGCGGCTAAGCTAAATTTAACAGGAGAGCAGAGCTGATCTAAGTATTTAAACTGATCACTGAACTCAATCCTGGAAGCGGCTAAGCTAAATTTAAACAGGAGAGCAGATCTGATCTAAGTATTTAAACTGATCACTGAACTCAATCCTGGAAGCGGCTAAGCTAAATTTAAACAGGAGAGCAGATCTGATCTAAGTATTTAAACTGATCACTGAACTCAATCCTGGAAGCGGCTAAGCTAAATTTAACAGGAGAGCAGATCTGATCTAAGTATTTAAACTGATCACTGAACTCAATCCTGGAAGCGGCTAAGCTAAATTTAACAGGAGAGCAGATCTGATCTAAGTATTCCAACTGATCACTGAACTCACTCCTGGAAGCTAGGCAAAAGCATCAAGTCCTCTAAGGATCGGGGGAAGTCACGCCTCTTAGGCAGCTGGCTATGCAACAATTATGAGGTTACACTCTCAACTGGGCACATTGTTGTCTCAACAACAAAGAGCACACAAAAATATTAAACTACTCAACTCATCAACACACAACGACACAACTAGAACACAACTTGATGTCTGCCTTGCTTAAATAACAAACAAATTAGCTCTTCCAAAGAAAAGAGAATTTTCTTGAGAAGACTCCCTTTAAGGATTCAAAATTTGGATTACTGTGTATAAACAATGCAACAAAGCTGGTTTATTAAGGGCCTCACACAGGGCACCAATTATGTTGGGGTTTTGCAGAGCTAATACGCGGGCAACATTTCTGTTGGGTTTTCTATAGTAAAATTTGGTTATCAAATTAACATTAATAATTAACTTTATTTAATTATTAATCTAAATCAACAATGTTATTAAACTGAGTTAATAAACCTATCGGGGCACCACTCTGAAATCAGAGAACAACCAATCTTACCATATCAGTCTCGAATTAATTAATTAAATACTAGTATTATTGATTAATAATCTGTATTTAATAAATTGAAGGCGTGAAATCCGAACACAAAGCCCTTGCACCCAGCTTATATCACAATGCAAATACACCAGTAATCACAAACAACTGCTCTTTAAATTATAACAGAGTTTATTTAAC
Source organism: Tautogolabrus adspersus (assembly GCA_020745685.1). Lineage (NCBI taxonomy): Eukaryota > Metazoa > Chordata > Actinopteri > Labriformes > Labridae > Tautogolabrus > Tautogolabrus adspersus. The sequence goes on from CM036540.1 coordinate 2,270,143, forward strand.
AAAGAAACATCAAGTCGATCAATGAAACTCAATCAAACAAATCACTATTATAAACTAAACTACAGCAAACAAAGTATAAGCAAACAGTGGCACGTGTGTGTGTGTGTGTGTGAGAGAGAGAGAGAGAGAGAGAGAGAGAAAGCAAGATGGCGGCGTAACCACGTGGTGGTCACGTGATGGCGGCCACTCACACAGGCCTCCTCGCCGGGTCTATCGTTTCGCCTGGCGGGGCCGAGTTAAGCTCTGTATCTGAACGTCTGAACGACTACGAGTGTACAGGCCTATATGTGTGAGTGTGCCTATGTGTGTGCTGGCGCGATCTCAGACTCGGTCCCCAGATGTGCGTCTGCGCCAGAAGGTGTGTGTGTGAGAGAGTGAGAAAAAGAGAACGTGCCTGAAGAGGCTGAATCACAGTCTGGAGCTCGCGCACAACTCGGGAATAATTAACTTCAATACCAGAAGCCAGTGGCCGAATTTAAGTTAGACGGTGTTTACACTGGTCGTCCTGATCATGAAGATATTAAACCGGCTAACGCTAGAGCTCACAGAGAAACACACACAAGACAACAAGAGGTTTACACGTCGGACGCGGCGGTCCGGGAAAAAGTAAACAAAGAGGTTTTAACCTAATAAAACCCGAGACGCAGTGGTCAAATGACAAACAAATATTACCCCAGTTTCACATTTAATAAATCAATTATTAAATACACTCTCTAAAGCTAACTGCCCAGACCTAATTAAGCCTCACTTGTAAAACCGTCCGCGGTTGATGAGAGGGAAAAAGGTCCGATTATGGATCCAGATCTTCAGTCTGCTCCGGTGCAGTTGAGCGTGATGGCGATGGCGGTTCTCAGAGGATGCGAAGGTCTGCGTGTTCTCCCTTGAGCGAGATGATCTCCGTGAAGGTCCTGTTCGTTGCAGGACGAAACGAGACGTAATCTTTTACAGTCTCTAAATACCGTTTTTAGTTCGGTCTATGAATCAGACGCTCTCCGGCGGGCTCCGTCGAGATGCGTTTAAAGGATGATCTGAGCTCGGGATTTCGAACACTGCCTTTGCTTGAAGCCTAAGGATACCTGCGCGCCAAAACTTTTAAACAACGAGCAGCGTGCTTTAAAGCGTGAGGGGGGGGTGTCTCCGGATGGAGAACAGAGGAGTTGTGTCCCCTAATGCTGGTAGCATGTGAAGAGGAAGAAAAATGGGTGACATCTCCTTTTATTCACCCTAAGATTCACACCTAGGTGTTAGGTGTTGCAAAGCATGCTGGGAGTATCCCTGCAGTGCATGCTGGGAGTTAGAGTCTTTTCCTGGTAATTGATCACCAGTCAGTCTTCTCCAAAACGGGACACAGGCCTGAGTTTTGTCTGCCCTTCTGGCTGGCCCCAACATGAGCAACTACCGTCCCATCAGTATATTGCCTGCCATTTCAAAAGTTTTTTGAAAAGGCTGTTGCTGAACAACTGGTAGTTCATCTTAATAATGAAAATCTATTGCACCCTATGCAATTTGGGTTTCGAGCAATTCCACTGAAATGGGATGTTGCTACTTCCTTGAAGTCATTTAAGGTAGCCTTGATAAAGGAGGGGTGGTGGGTGCGGTATTTCTCGACCTGCGCAAGGCTTTCGATACAGTTAATCATTCAGTACTCGTCTCCAAATTGTCTAAATTTAAACTCTCTGCTAATGTTGTTAACTGGATTCAGTCTTACCTACTTGGCCGCTCCCAGTGCGTACGGATAAATGATAAAACATCATCACTAAAAGCCTGCGTCATTGGAGTGCCACAAGGTTCCATCTTAGGACCGCTGTTGTTTAGCGCATACATCGATGATCTCCCATCTGTGTTTGATGATGTGGGGACCTTGATGTATGCAGATGACACGGTCCTATATGCATGTGGGAAAGACCCTGAACAAGTAGCTGCCAAACTGTCATTAGCAATGGAACAAGTTACAGAATGGTTACGCTTCATGTCTGACTCTTAATACTGACAAAACTGTGCTCATGTATTTTATCAATACACACAAAACTATGTTTTTTCCAAATATTAATGTAGGAGGGCAAATGATTAAAAATGTCAATGAGTTTAAATACTTGGGTGTGACACTGGACCAAAACTTTACTTTTAAAAGTCATATTAAAAAGATGTGCCATGAAGTTAAATATAACATAGCCAACTTCAGACATATTAGGAACTCACGAAGCATCTAATATGTATCTGAATGCTATGATTTTTTCTTACTTTCATTTCTGTATATCATGTTGGTCTCAAGCAAACAAGACTGTCTTAAAACCCATCAGGTCACTTCATAAACAAGCCCTGAAAACTCTGGACAGGAAACCACAACAGGATCATCATTGTGATATACTTGATAAATATAACATGTTCAGCTTTGACAATTTAATTAATTAATTAATTAATCCATGATGCTGCTCCCCCACCATTGAAGAGCTTCGTGAAACTTCGCTCTGAGCAGACAAGCAGATCTTCAAGGTCTGCCTTGTTAGAGCCCGAAATGTTATAAAAAAAATGTAATAAAACCTGAAATGTAATAACTGGTTGATAATGTAACAAAATGCTGAGCCCAAAACGTAATAACTATCAGCTGTTACATTATGGAGCAGGCAAAATATGTTTCTCCTAATAGTGTAATAATTTATTACATCATAGAATGAGTCAATCATTTATGGATTAAAGAGCTTAATGCTTTAATGTAGAGTGTAGTGTCATACACAAATGCCTCCGTCCTCCATATATATTTATATCTATATATATATATATATATATATATATATATATATGGATATATGGGTGATATATACTGTATATATATTCACTGACTTGAACTGCTTCAGTTTCAATAACACTGAAGAATGGGGCTGTTCTAACACTTTGGACCTTTAGTTTATCTTTATACAGTCTATGGTATTTATGATTGATTGATGTTGCCCACGTCATTTATAATCTTCTGTTCTCTTAAAGTGACGAAAGTGAGAAGATAACACACAAGACATTAAGAGGTCAGTTATGGAGACGTACAAATAACACACACACAGTAGAATTTCAGTTTGATCTTAGTGTGTTTAATATACATTATTTTGTTCTGATGATTGGAGAAATCCATGTTGATGCTTTGGCCACACTTTAATAGCTGCTGCCTTCCCTTCAAAGCTCAGCTGACCGGAGACTCTGATGCTGAGACTGCTGCATGTCAGTGGCATGAAGGCTTCAGTGTTGATTGGCTATTACTTGTAAAACTAGCCAATCAGAATTTGTTGTGGGCGGGACATTAAGTGAGACTAATTAGTAAGATAAAACAGAGCGGAGGGAGAGAAACAGTTACAGAGGAGCCAAAGAAGCGCACTTTAAATAATTTGATCTGTGATCAGTATTCTTTAACAAAGAAAGACCAACGTGTAACTTGTTTTAACTCAAACGTCTTTATTGTCATTAAAGTGTGGCCAAAGCATCAACATCGATTTCTCCAATCATCAGAACAAAATAATGTAAATTAAACACATTAACACTGAAGCCCCCCCCCCCCCCCCCCCCCGGACTCAGACCATCACCAAATGACTCTTGGAATACCCACACTAAGTGCAATACATTCACTCAGCACATGTCACTTTCAACTTATTGTATATTTATTATATTGCATACTGTCTTTCATATTGCATTATTTATCCATATTCTTATTTGTAAATTTGGTTTTAGTATTTTGTTCTTGTATATTTGTATAGTTGTTTTGATATTTTGATATTTTGATATTAGGCATCTACAGGCTTGCTCCAACAGTATTTCGTTGTACTTGTACAGTGACAATAAAGATATCTTATCTTAAGCACTTTCACCCGCAAAGTCAAAAAATTGATTTTAAGTCACCAGTCTTGTCAGCATTAATATGTCATCTCCACAACCTTTTACATCTCAGAGAAACTTGTACATAATGTTTGTTTTAATATCTGTATATTGTTCCATGTCTTTCTAGTCCCCCTTATGAAGTGTGTGTGTGTGTGTGTGTGTGTGTGTGTGTGTGTGTGTGTGTGTGTGTGTGTGTGTGTGTGTGTTTGTGTGCGTGCACACGTGACTAGTTGATTTGTATTTTACTCTCGCCATCACCTGCCCAGGGACAACGGATGGAAATTAGCTAGTTAGCTAAATCTGGTACAAAGCATCTTTTCTCTTCTGAGACTAATGTTTTTTTTTTTGTACAATGTCCCTGATTCAAATAAACTTCTAAACTAAACTTTCAGACCTGCAATATTCACAGTTTATCTCATAATGATCAGCATGTCCTCAGTTTGAAGAAGACAATCAGAGTACAGACATGAAGCTAAGCTCTGTGGTGCTGTGGACGGGTTTGGAACAAGTAACGTTTTAATGCATTAAAAAAGAAGAAATTCAAGTTGAAGTAAAGACTCAATTATCTTTTCACCACTTTACCTGTCAGACAGACTTTACCTTTGGCTCTCTGTGATTCTGAAATGTATTTGTTCTTACACATGACCCACTCGGTATCAGATTGGGGTCAGTTATTAATTAAAGTAAAGAAAGAAGAATATAATATGAAGATGGAAAAGCCTTATGGAGACAATTATAAACATTTTGAAACGGGCCGTGCTGATCTTCTGTTGGTAATAAACTCACTGTTGAAAAGCAGGAGGATAACCAGCAGGTTCAAAGGTTTGTAACAGTCCTCTTAGATCAGATAACAGCTTTACAATCTGACTGACACTACAAGGAAACAACTGAACTGAAAATGAATTACTAAGACTTACTTTGTGTCTGAGGTCTCAGGTTCATTTCTGAAGTGTATAGGAAGATACATGGACCGATCACTCTTCATAGACAGACAGCTGGGTACAGGAGACTCTGCTCTCTGTGTCCTGGAAAGAGGTCTGCAAAAACAAACAATATATTTATGTCACATGAACTCTTGATCCTCTGGTGTCAATGAAAGAAGCTGTTAATATAAAATGGGCTTCAGCTGTCAAGGGATGTAACGGTATCATCAATTTCATGATATCACAGGAACAAGGTGTCTCAATACTGTCGTGGACCTGAGACGCTATGAAACCAAAGGTCTTCTGAGGAAAAGTGAAGGTTTGTTTCAGACACAATGAAACTCAGTGGAGGAAAGTGTGAACTACATAGACCATCATCCTTTGCGCTCCGCTTGCTGCCTCAGTTCAGCGAACATGGCGGACACCGGCGTTAGTGAGGCGGGAAAACAGAGAGACAATTCTGAAACTGTTGATGCTCCAGCAGCTCTGACGTCAACGCTGTGGTACACATCATACAATTCCTCTCTTTACACTATCGTCTCTAAAAAGAGAACGGTCCAATGTAGCGACTTACTGTAAAATCCACTCACTTTGTAAGATCTGCAGCTTTCTGCTGATAAACTCTGTGTGTTCCTGCAACATCCATTGGGTTTTCTATCCCACTGAGAAGATCAGTGTTTTTCAGAGACTGTCTGGTTCCAATATCACAAAAGTTATCATAATGATTTTTGTTTACATTTCAGTGAGCTAACGTTTTCTGTTGAAAGCTCACTTGGCTTGACAGACCGGTGGGGCAGGTGCTGCTCAGTTGGTAGAGTTGTTGTCTCTCAACCAGAAGTGGGGGTTCAATCCCCAGCTCCTGCAGCAACATGTCCGATGTGTCCTTGGGAAAGACACTTAACCCCAATTTGCTACCACTGCTTTGTCGGCTGCGTACGAATGTGTATGAATGGATGAGTTAATACTGATGGACTCTTTACTCAGCAGCCTCTACCATCAGAGTGTGAATGTGTATGAATGGATGAGTTAATACTGATGGACTCTTTACTCAGCAGCCTCTACCATCAGTGTGTGAATGTGTATGAATGGATGAGTTAATACTGATGGACTCTTTACTCAGCAGCCTCTACCATCAGTGAGTGAATGTGTATGAATGGATGAGTTAATACTGATGGACTCTTTACTCAGCAGCCTCTACCATCAGTGTGTGAATGTGTATGAATGGATGAGTTAATACTGATGGACTCTTTACTCAGCAGCCTCTACCATCAGTGAGTGAATGTGTATGAATGGATGAGTTAATACTGATGGACTCTTTACTCAGCAGTCTCTACCATCAGTGAGTGAATGTGTATGAATGGATGAGTTAATACTGATGGACTCTTAACTCAGCAGCCTCTACCATCAGTGTGTGAATGTGTATGAATGGATGAGTTAATACTGATGGTCTCTTTACTCAGCAGCCTCTACCATCAGTGTGTGAATGTGTATGAATGGATGAGTTAATACTGATGGACTCTTTACTCAGCAGCCTCTACCATCAGTGAGTGAATGTGTATGAATGGATGAGTTCATACTGATGGACTCTTTACTCAGCAGCCTCTACCATCAGTGAGTGAATGTGTATGAATGGATGAGTTAATACTGATGGACTCTTTACTCAGCAGCCTCTACCATCAGTGAGTGAATGTGTATGAATGGATGAGTTAATACTGATGGACTCTTTACTCAGCAGCCTCTACCATCAGAGTGTGAATGTGTATGAATGGATGAGTTAATGCTGATGGTCTCTTTACACAGCAGCCTCTACCATCAGTGTGTGAATGTGTATGAATGGATGAGTTAATACTGATGGACTCTTTACTCAGCAGCCTCTACCATCAGTGAGTGAATGTGTATGAATGGATGAGTTAATACTGATGGACTCTTTACTCAGCAGCCTCTACCATCAGAGTGTGAATGTGTATGAATGGATGAGTTAATACTGATGGACTCTTTACTCAGCAGCCTCTACCATCAGAGTGTGAATGTGTAGGTGTGACCTGCTTGTTATTGTGATATTATTGTACTGTGAGGTTTTCATAACGGTTCCATTCCTAGCTGGCAATGATGAAAAGGTTTCAAGGTTTATTTCTTTTGTCAGTAGACTTACTTTGTGTCTGAGGGTCCGGGTTCTTTACTGAGGTCTGGAGGTTTTCCTTTGAACCGGTCCCTCTTCATGGACAGACAGCTCGGTCCAGGAGGCTCTTTGTCCTCGTCTTCCTCTAAACGCACACTCATGATCTGGTCTGAAGTCAGTCTGAGAAGGAACACAGAAACATTCACTGTGAGCACCAGAGTTCTGTTCAAACTGTTTCCTTTAACATCACACCCAAGAGAACAGCAAGTATAATGTATATATATATATATATAAACACACACACACATGCATGCAGCAGGTAATTTATGAAGAGCTGTCAGAACTCCTGTGACCTCATATGAACCCTTCTGCTGTTTTCTCTCTGTGCAGTTCAACGGTAGAAAACAAATGTTTTACTGATTGCTTGTAAGGCTCAGAAAGGTGTGGCCCCTGGTTAAATCATTGAGCTATCAGTCTAAGGTTCTCCAACATGATGATGTTAGTTCCAAAGTTCAGTATAAAGTTTCTCTGTTAGAGCACCTGTACTAACAGTCTGCCAGAGGGAATGAGGCTGCACAATCAGTATCATCTGATAAACCTTTAATAAAGACACAGTTTTACAGGCTCTTTTTGTAAATCATCTTCTAGCACTCTCGTACGTAGCGCTGCCGGAGCGCACCAGAACAGCGCTCTGGGACAGTTTTCTCCAAGTGAGGTCATAATATATTTGCAGTTTGCATAATCTGGTTGAAATCCATTTACACTTTTTTGAGCGCTTCAAGATAAATAGTTACGAGTTAAAAACAAACACAATGCAGAAGAAGCTTTTGACAGGTCAACTGGACATTCTTATTCAGCACCTTACGCAGGTTTAGTTTTGGAGAGTCGTTCATCCACTGGGTAAGAACACTGGACACATCACCGAGGGCCACAATAACCACAAATAGGATCACCTCCTCGAACTTCACACTCCACCAAGGGACCAGACAAGGATGCCCACTCTCTCCATCAGCATACAGAACAATAAAATCACAGGAATGCACAGTGAACATAAAATGATTTATTATTACACCTACACAACCCTTCAACGTCACTCCAAGAAACCTTCAACATCATTAACAACTGTTCTTCAGTCTCTCACCATACAATAAACTGGATTCAATCCACTATCCTGCCGTTATCAGAAGGAGCCTGGGATTCTGCAGCCCAAGATCTCACCCTCCCACTTAACCCTGGCAATATAAAATACCTAGGTGTTAATATTTCCTCCAGGCTGTCAGAGTTATTCCACCTTAACTACACCCCCCTCATAAAAACAATGGAGGACGATTTTAAACGCTGGACCAAACTACCGCTCACTCTCATTGGATGAATCGCCACAGTTAAAATGAAAACCTTACCACAGATTCATGATTTATTCTCAATGCTCCCCATCACTCCCACTGACACATGCTTTAAAACCATAGACTCATTATCATCTTGATTTTACTGGAAAAACTAAAAAGCTAGAATCTCATTAAAAACATTACAGAACCAAAAGTCACACGGCGGACTAGAAGCAGCAAACTTCCTCTACTACCATCCGTCAAATCAATTACAATATTTATTCAAATGGACTCAAAAGGAAAAACACAACAGTCAATGGCTTGAACTGGAATAAAACCAGTGTACAACCACCTCAAGTGCAGACCTTCCCGTCCTATCGCCCAGAAAATCATCTTCATCATCAAGAAGCTAACAGCTGGCAAAAAGAACAATATGTCAGCCTGTAATGAAACCTGGAATCCATTTATAATTCAGCTAAATCTCAAACTGAAGCCACATGCATCACACTCCACACCCCTATTCTCCAAACCTTTATCATCCTTTTTTTGGCTTTTTGATTTATTTTCCTCCTGACATATTACACATCTACATCCCATAATATCTCTACCCCCCCACCCTTTGCCCCCTGAATTATTACCTATTACATAATAATAATAATAATAATAATAATAATAATAATAATACATTTGAATTCATAGTGCCCCATTCGTCTTCTGGGGGCTCTCACTGGTGCTGCTGGGGGGCCTCATGTTTGGGGGAGGGGCTTGTAGCCCGACTCCCCGAGGTCACTGTGACCCCCTCTTCTCAGTTAAATATTATACGTTTGTGCATCTATTGATGTCTGTCTATATATTTGTTTTTGGTCTTTCTCTCTTTTTATGGTCACATTAACACCATACCTTTTATTTTATTATTCTTTTTTATGTTTATATTTTTTTCTTTCCATTAATATTCATACATACATATTTCCTTGTTTTAATTTGTTCTTTTTACTTCCCACTCAGCTCTCATCGCTGTTGAAGTTGGACAATTCTAAGAAGCTTGTTTGTCTAAGTTGATGCGTTTAAATTATTTTAGCAAAGAAATGGTGTCATTTTCAAAACCAGCTCAAATGAGAGCAGAACACACTCAAAGGGTTAAATGCTCCTCTAACTGCGTCTCTGTGCTCCGGTGCTGTCTGCACTTTCTTAACTTTGTTCTCGGCTCTTTACTTTATTTCAGATCATCTCAAAATCAAATCAGAAATAATCAGTGATTAAGTGATTTTCTAAATCAAAGATTACAATTTACCGTTCTTCTTTATTTCCTTTTATCTTTGTCGTATTGTTTTGTTTGATGGAAATCATTTAGTAAACTGGTTTTAAAAAGGTGCTCGATGAATAAAGTTATTATGATTCTGATTATTAAAAGAAGTATAAATATAAAAGCTTTGGATAAACACTCACCTCGCTTCAGACTTCACTTTTCTGACTGTCGGAAATGTCAAACACTTCTACAGGCGTCCTACCTGTTAGTCATTAACCAGGTCACATGGTTAGTGATGCCCCTCCCTCCTTCATTTACAGGAAGTGTGTGTGTGTGTGTGTGTGTGTGTGTGTGTGTGTGTGTGTGTGTGTGTGTGTGTGTGTGTGTTTGTGTGTGTGTGTGTGTGTGTGTGTGTGTGTGTGTGTCTGTGTGTGTCTGTGTGTGTCTGTGTGTGTGTGACACAGTGGGTTACATATTAAAAAGTTCTTCTCTCATGTCATACTCAGTATAAGACAGATGGCAGGTTGTTCTTAAGGTGCATGTGTTTGGATTCTGTCCTTGCAATGAGTTGCAGATCTTCAAGGCTAGACAGTTAGCTAACAAGGCTTATCTTTTCTTGTTTTTTATTGAATAATTCACAATATTGGTCCTTTCTCTTTTTTGTAGAACTGCAACAAACCTCACATTACAAAGTACATTAGAAAATAACGAACAGAAAAAAAGGCACAAGCAACAATCAGCTAACATGAACATGCTTAGTCATGCTGCTAGCTTACGGCTCTGCTAGCTATTAATTTATTAAAAATTGAATAGTCTGAAGCAGTGTTTTTCAAAGTGGGGGTCCTGACACCCTGGGGGGTTGCCAGGAGGTCCTAGGGGGGTCATGAAAACTTGGAGAGAAGTGGGGGGGGAAACTGGAATAAAAATCCACTTCTACTAATAGGGGTAGGAGGTAGGTGATGAAAAGGAGAGGACCCAAGACAGAGCCCTGAGGAACACTGGGAGTGACTGGGGAGAGCTGTGATCTGAAGTTTTTGAATTACACAAACTGACCGGAGAGATATGACTTGAACCAGGTGAGAGAGGTGCCAGTGAATCCGATTGAAGCTAGGCTGTCTAGGAGGGTGATATGAGAGATAGTGTCAAAGGCTGCATTTAAGTCAAGGAGGATGAGTATTGTTAAAAGTCCAGAGTCAGCTGCCATCAGGAGATCATTTGTGATTTTTACCAGGGCTGTCTCAGTGCTATGTAGGGGACGGAAACCAGACTTCACTCCAGACGACGACCTTTGGTTTTCTTCAAACAGGTTATTGCCAGAGAGGTGTGTGTGAACCTGAGCTGCAACTACTCTTTCCAGTATTTTTGAAAGAAATGGAATCGGAAATCGGTCGGAAATTATCGAGGTTATTGGGATCAGCGCTAGGTTTTTTAAGTACTGGAGTAATTGCAGCTGTTTTGAAGGATGATGGAACAAGACCAGAAGTGAAAGAGGACAGGATGCTGTTGGTTATTAAAGAGGACAGAGAGGGTAGACAGGCTTCGACCAGGTGGGTAGGTAGGGGAACGAGTTGACAGGTAGAAGATTTCAATTTTTGGATAATACTAGAAATATCAGCAACAGTTGGGAGTTGAAAACTGAGAAGTGGAGAGAAATGATGGTAGGAGGCTGGATAGAGTGGACTGGCTGCTGAATGTTTTAAGGAGGTGAGTTGCTGATGAATATTTTCAATTTTTGAATTGAAAAAGGTCATGAAGGTGTTATAGTGGGCTGTGGAGTACAAGTGAGGTGCGAGAGTATCAGGTGGTCACAGGATGGTGTTTACAGTGGAAAAGAGAGTTCTTGTGTTCCCTTCACCCGACCTGATGAGGTTAGCAAAATATGCAGATTTGGCAGTGCAGAGATCATCTTTGTAAAACCGAATGTGATCATCATCATGTTTTTATGAATAGTGAGTCCAGTTTTGGAGTGAAGGCGTTCCAGGCGACGACCTTTGGTTTTCAGGAGTCGTAATTCAGGGGTGAACCAGGGGGCAGAGTGGGAAAAGGAAACAGTCCCAGTCTTTAGATATTATACATACCATGGTGTTATTTATCGCTGCAAACTTGGTATCAGTTTCTACGACAGTCTTTCAACATTGTAAAGTAACTGACAACAAAAACAACATATTAAATAAAGGAGTGATTAACGGGGGAGGAAAATGGAAACATATGACTGTTAGGATGACTGTTGATTATTGTTGGGAAATCATTTAGAAAAGACTGGTAACATGTGGGGGGGGAAATGAGATGTTTCATTGTTAATTAAATAAGGAAATATATTAAGAAGCTGTTCATTTAATGTTTTGATATTTTCAATCGTAACGTAAAAGGAATTTAGGAAAATGTGCTTGGTGGGGGTCCCAAACACCGGTTGATGCTATGTGGGGGTGCTCGGCATGACAAAGATTAGGAACACCTGGTCTAGAGCAACAACTTCAAACTTACACTCTGTACACAACACAAAATAATAAATACTGACGGACAACTAGTGTCCAAGGCAACAAATAGAAGATAATGTTGCAGGGGAAGAAATGCCGTCTGCACTCCGAAGCACTTAAAGGGTCTGTTATTAACACCTCACATGCTCATAATGCTCAGTACACTTAAACAACCAGGAGGAGGCAGTGTGAAAACTAAACTTATCTACAATATTTAATGTTCTTCATAAAGGACATAACAGTTTGTTTAACAGGATGCTGACACGGCTCGTCAACTTTGATATGTTCATGTTTTATTTTCTGTTCATTTCCTGTTTTATTTTGTACTTCGTGCTCAGCTGGGTCTCGTTATCCTGTTTTAATTTTATTTTTATTGGTGATGGGGTGAACAAAAACAGAACAAAAATGTGCACATTCAACAAACAAACAATGAAAGCAAACACAAATAGACAAAGACAAGCAAAGCAACACAAAACAGCAGAACGTTAGCAAAGATAGGGTACTACAGACAGAAGCAGAACATAATACAGAAATCAAAAGTAGATATGGTGAAAGTCAAGTAGTAACTTTAATGTTGAGGGAGTGTATTCTAAAGGTGTGAATGTGTGTGTGAGCTGAGTGAGGGTTCAGAGAAAACAAAACTAAGAATAAGTCAATATATCCTAACCCTCATTGTAAACGAGGACTTGCCCTCAATGATTAAGAAGAAGAAATAAAGGTCAAATGAAATGAAATATATAAACATTGATGGAGAGAGAAAACATAACGCTGTCACGATATATTTAATAATAATAATGAAATCAAAGATATGGTGTTAATGTGGTCATTACAAAAAGAGATAAATAAAATAAATGTGTATATATATATTTACATCCACGCAGATTGTAATATTCAAGAAGAGCTGAGAGGAGTGGCCACAGGGACCTTGGGGTGTCCGATAAGAAGCCCCTCCCCTGCACATGAGGCCCCCCAGCAGCACCAGTGACAGCCCCCAGCGGAAGACGGACGGGATGGGCCAGCAAAAATCCCCCCCCCCATTTTAAATGATCTTTATTTTGTTTTTTATTGATTTTCCCCTTAGTGCTCATGGGTCGCTCCCAGACGCAGAGGAGGGTGCTGGCCCAACGCACATTTTCCTGTTCTCTCTTAGATTTGGAAAACCCCCCAGACCATTACGGAGGGAGTCGGTACGATTCAGGAGTGACATTTTTATCTTTGTTTTAATTTCATCCATTTATCTGTTTATTAACTGTCCTTGGTCCGTTTATTTATTTACTTCCTCCCCGAAGCCCCCGCTCTTTCAGGAGGGAGGAGGGGGGGGCTAACCACGCCCCAGACCGCAACCGCCAGAGATCGCCGTCAGGCCACCAGAGGGCCAGGAGCAAAAGTTGGAGCCCCCTACTCATCCCACCCAAGTCAACACTGCCCGCCCACAAATCCCATCTCCTCAAAAACTACCACAGCAGTCATATAATATATATACAACCATATAATGGTAATAATAATAATAATAGTGACCTCATTAGTAAGTGTATATAGTGTGTATATATACATGTGCATATACTTTTGATAATGCCAATAATATAACAATAATATCGTTAACAATAATACAAAGGATGATGGGCCAGAAACAAGACTGACATTGTTATAAATAAACGTGTTTTCCATGAGAGAAATTTAATAACAATAATAGTAAAGACTATTGATGATGATAATATAGTGATTGTTGTAATTCAAATCAATAAGTCAATAGCATGGGTTGTGTAGTAGGTGCTCAGTTAGGGGGAAAGGGTCGATAAATAAATAAGAAAGTAAAGGATCGAGAGGAAGTGGAAAATAAGGGTGTGTGGGTATTGGTCATGGATTTGTGGACATGTAAGTGGCTTCAGTTTGAGTTATGTTTTGTCTGAGATTTAGGTGAATTATGAATGGATTCCAGGTTTTATTAAAGGCTGATATATCGTTCACAGGTAATTACAGCCCATTACAGTTGAAGGTGGAGGCTGCTGCTGTAGCTGCATGAGCTGCAGATAAAATCCTGTTTCCTCTCACATCCCGGAAAATTCAATATCAAAGCAGGTCTTATCCACAACAAACCAATGTCAGCGACTGAAGAAACAGTTCTGCATTGTGGGAAACATGATTAGCCTAGCTTAGCATAAAGACCGGGAGCAAAGAGCAAGTCGCCTCAGTCCAGAGTTCAATCCTTTACCCGCCGTCCCACACACACACCGGCTGATCACTGTGAGGGAGTTTATTGGTTTAATGTTTAAGAAACCACAGACGTTCAAATGCAGATTTGTTCTTCAGGATGCTGAATTATGTATCAGCCAGGTTTGATTTGGTTTCCTGCACAGATTAAAGATCTCAACAGGTTCAGAAAATCTGTCATTTTACTTGCAGAACACTGGAGTGCCCTGATTGGATGTTGTGTTATCATGTGACAATGGTGTTTTTAAATGATCAGTCCAGAACCAAACAAAGGCTGTATAAAACATGAACGTGTTCTCAGTGATGTCACTCATTGGTTTCTGCAGAGCACAACTGAAGCCCATCAGGTGGTCGCCATATTGGAAATGCCATCTCAAACAAACTTTCAGTCGTCCCAGTGACAAAGAGGTGGAGCTGAGGCGGGCCTTCAGCCTCCTGACTGACAGATACAACGCACCTACACATCTGTCACATCAACTTTATCTGAAACGTCACATTCTCATTGTGTCAAATCACAAGCTTTTAGGTAGAGTAGGTAGGGTAACATGCCCCTGACTGTAGCATCATCTTGAGGATTCAGATGTAGCCACAAATAACTCCCACCATGATGACCGTGATGGGTCGGTGCTAGGACCGTGCAGGGTCCGTGACTCTGATGAGATCCCCCACGGTGACGTAGTAGATGGTGTAGTCAACGCGGGCCGACTTTTAACGCCCCTAAGCGTCACTTGTGGAAACTAGTTGCAACCGTTGATCTAACCACCAGGAGGAGCAGTGATTATGAAAGCTTACTGCATGTAGTACACCACGGTCTCTCTCTCTCTTTGTGTGAGAGAAATAGTCCACTGTACCCTAACCCTCCTAAAAGTAATCCTAAACGTACATTTGTATTTTTGCCTGGACATGGAGTGTTTAATCATAGAGCATCTTTTTTTCTCATCATCGCTCAAACCCTTCAACCCAGCGCTCCTCCGTGAGCTGACTGTTTTCTGTCTGTACAGTAAAAGTACATGTGAATAGGTTTTATATCTGTTCTTGGTCTGAGATCAATTTAAAAATAATTTTATTTCCAACTGTTCAGCTAGAGTCCTGAAGCAGCTCTGCTAAAGCCAGCGGTAAATTTATCCGATATTGAAGTGCATTTACTTTCAAGCAGCAGTATCCCATACTGTACAAGGTCACACATGTTGTATATTAACCTACTTATTCATACATTTATTATTCCAGGTTTACAGATTTAAACCCCCCTAACAGCTGATACAAAGCCTCTGTCTGAGTTAATCATTTTCTGTGCACTCGATAGACCAGTGGTTCCCAAACTTTTTTTGCCGGGCCCCCCTTGAACATAAAAATGTTACCAAATACGTTTAGTGTGTATATGTATGCGTGTCTGTATGCGTGTGTGTGTGTGTGTGTGTGTGTGTGTGTGTGTGTGTGTGTGTGTGTGTGTGTGTGTGTGTGTGTGTTTGTGTGTGTGTGTGTGTGTGTGTATATGTGTGTGTATACAAAAAATACTGACTATAACATCTTTTGCAGTCAAATATCTGTATTTTTAGAATTTATCTGAGATTTGCCAAAACAGAAAAAGAATGGCAGCATCAAAGTGTGAAGATTAAACTTAAACAAAAATATCAAGCCAATTCTAAAGTAGCAGTAAAGAGTATAACTGCAACATTCAACTGAACTCTTTTTTAAGATGCGACAGTAATAAGGCCCCGTGTCCACCTAGCATCTTTTTTCAGTTGTTTTCAATGAGTAGAGAGCGTTTTCAGCAGAAAGCGGCCGCCTGGATGAAAAGCGCAGCATCCAGCGTCTTTTGAACAATCGCTCTGCTGCTTTTGTGCGGCCGTTCCGAGCGCTCAAGTTGAAAATCTTTTAACTTTTCAGAAAGGCGCTGTTGACGTCACCGGCGCTCTTTTCAAAATGTATGATATTCCCCGTATTTTAGCCTCCTACGGATCGTATCTTGTACCCACATCGTCTTTGCTCCGTGTCGGCTGGGGCAAAAAACAATCTCAAATATAAAACATGAAGTAAAAAGTAACGGAGCAGTGTCGGTCATACAGCGGCCGTTGTCAACAAACTGTTGTCATAGAGACAGGACGGACGTGCAGCGCTTTTCTTCTCAGCGCACAAACACTTCATGCAAACACTCCCGAGCGCACAGCCAGCGCTTTTCTGCCCAGAAAAAACGCTAGGTGGACAAGGGGCCTAAAAATTGTTTTTAACAATGTCTTGGCTCTCTGAAAGTAAACAGCTCTTCTAAGAAACTTACTGAAAATCTTCTTTAAGGCTCCATTCTCCCGGTCCTCCCAGAATTTAAGTGTGTGCTTGTTTTGTGATCTTCTCCAGCCTGGGCTGCAGCTGTGAGACAGCCACTCTCAGTTCATTTTCAATGTCTAGAACCTATCTCACATGATATACAACATACAGTGCATTGTTTGGAATTTTTCTTCTTCTTCGTCTTTTCCCCCAAAACTTTTCGCGCCCCCCCTGTCATTGCGCCCCCCCCCCCCCCAGGGGGCGCACGGCCCACTTTGGGAACCACTGCGATAGACCATCCTAATGATTCAAAACACAGCGCCTAAATCAAAGCTTGTCTTTGGTTCCACGCTGCGCTTGAATCAAACCAACATAAACATTTCTTCTGTGTGTTTTTAAAGTTTGAATAAAGTGGTTTTCATGAGGCAGTGCTCCAAAACACACTCCTCCACTGAGGAAGAATCAAATCATTATTACAGAGCGTCTGTTGTTCAAACGTAATGGCCCGTCAGCCTCCACTTTGTCACACATATTGTGTAAGGTTTGAGTCATGCACAGATAACCCCCCTCTCAAAGATAAATTCAACTTTATAATGAAACTCGGACAATAACTGAGCAGCTTCTGCACCCCGACCATGATCTCTGCAGCGCTGATGGTGCACGCGCCATGACGCAGGCTGGAGTAAGCTGTGCCAAGTGCAGAGAAAGTACATCATAAAATAAACTCAGGGCACTGAAGTGACAAATGTCACAATGTACAGTAATGTGTGAGAGCTGCACCTGAGAGCTGGAGATTAGGCTACCTGTGCTGACTGTGAGTGGACTTATTGATCCACGCGTCAGTGAAAGTGATATGCTCAGTTTGACCCAAAAACAACCCGCTGCCTCGTCTCAGTGAGCTCATTAAGAGGACGTCTTTCATTCTTATTTCAACAACCACATGAAAGCAATGCTCACTAACATAAAGAAGAACATGTGTTACAGGGTTTGAACATTAACATTCAAGTTATTGTAGAGAGAAGAAAGAATGAATAGGTTTATTTGATGAAGAAGATGATAGAATATCTTCAGTCTGACTTTGTGAACAGCAGCTGATATGATTCAGGATTCATTCATAAATGTCTGAGTTACAATGACAGCTGAGTTCATTCAGTTAGGCTTTACCATTCTAGGAGGTCCAGTGTTCATAGAAAGCTGATCTCAGTCATTGATTACCAAAAGCTGTCATCACAAAAGACTTCAGAACATATAGAATATAAATATATGAAGAAACTGAAGAAACTGGGCCTGACTAAACAATAAATAAGGTGTACTGTAGGTCAACGTGTGCTTGTGTGGGAAGCGCCATCTCCTGGCGACATCCTGAAATTAAATACATCAGCGTGTTTAGGAACACCCCCAAGGAAGAGCTCTCTCTTTGCCGGGAACTGCCTGGAAACTGGCTGACAGCTAGTTGCCGGCTTGGAAGGGAAATTTCTAGCGGCTACTTCTGTAGTTTTCACAAAGGGTTTTATCCTTTCACTTATGATCTAGAGCACTCTGGTGGCGTTGACGTCTCATTCGAATATCAGAGTTGGTTTCTTGGGGGCAGTTTCTGCTCTTGTCTCCTCGGTCTCCTCATGGGGTGTCTTAAAGGGTCCCATACTGGAAATATGTTTGGTGAAGGGACAACCTGGATACGATAGAGCAGGGGTTCCCAAAATGTTCAGCCTGCAACCCCCAAAATAATGGTGCTAGCAACTGGTGACCCCCATTTTCCCTGGAAGTGGTTAAACATTTAATGTTGCGCACAGCCGAGCACATTATTACACCTATCCAAATAGTGGCATTAGAACAGCCCAATATATTCTTTTGGTCATTTATTGTAAGAAACGGTAGAACATCTCTAATCTCTTGAACTACTTTTTGTATTTTCACAATAATAGACAAGATATGCAATTTTTGATTTGTATATGTTTTAGGATGGAATCTTGCGACCCCCCTCTCAATGTTAAATTGTAACCTTGGTTCTCTGAGAGAAGAGGTTGTTCCTTCACAAAGACGCCACTCGGATACAGTTTCAATCAATGTAAATCACCGCTGCATGCGTACATGGGCCTTTTATACCCTCGCATGTAGCCACGGGAGTGGTGTGTCTTAAAGAAATTGTCCACGTCAGATGTCCTGAAATGTTCAGGCAGGCCGTCCACCAACGATCCCGAGGAGCCTAAGAGAGCTCAGGAGCTCCCAGGAAAATATGTGCTTAGTAACTGAGATTTACAGATAGCGCCATGCAGTAATATGATCTCACAGAGAGAGAGAGAGAGAGAGAGAGAGAGAGAGAGAGAGAGAGAGAGAGAGAGAGAGAAGAGCTCAAGGTGCATTAAACTACTGTCTGCAAGGTTGAAGCTTTATGAAGGAGACCTCAGTTTGGGTCTAAAAAGGTCTTAAAAGTCTTCAATTTGATTCTGAAGGTTTGTAGAGATCCTGCATTTTAGTAACAAGATTACAGTGATTAACATTACTACAGCTGTTCTTGGTCTGAGATCAATTCAATTCAGCCTTTTGTACTTTATTAGTAAAATAATACATATCAAACTTCATCATTTAATGTACATCAAATGGAAAATGTCATGTTAATGTATATTTGTTTCTGGCTTTAAGATCCTGTGTGATTTCGGACTCAGCTTTAAGCTCTGAGTCGGTTACTATGGTAACTAAGTCTGTGAACCTAACCTGGTCGGGATCAGGTTTTCTTCAACGACCCCTGAGTTTCTCTGTCTCCTCGCTTTTACAAAACCAGAAACGTTGTTTAATTTCCTCATTCATTCATTCAGTCCCATCACGTTAGTGGAGATCCATGTTTGTCTGTGTAAAAGGTTGTTTTATACAATCTGTTGGGCAAAGCTACTTTATACCAGTAAGAAAAGGAGCACACTCAAACAGTCACAACTTTTCTGAGAGAGCATTTACAGCAGCATACAGCCGTCCAGAGAAAAGTTCACAGTGCTCCTTGTTGAAAGTCTTTCCACTTCTCAGCAGGGTGCTGTTCACGTTACCAGTGCTGTTTTTAACCAGCATATCATATGCTGGTATATAAAGTGAGCATTATTTTAAATAAATAAATAAAAAAAAGAGTAAAAAATGAATTGTAATATGAGAAGAATATTCCATCCCTTCTCCCAGTATCACAGTTGTCTCCCAGTATCTCAGCTTGCAGAGCTTCTCCACTCCCAAGATGGTGGTGGTTCATCCTCTGAGGATCATCAGGACACAGCGGCTCTTCTCTGAACGACCAGCATCCTGATCGCTCTTATCTGTCAGTGATCATGGACGCCATCTAAAGAGAGAAGCAGACGTATGATCATTTTTTACAGACTCCCTTCATCAGCTGTAAGTCATCAGTCCTTTGTACACACAGATTCCCCCACAGTGTGTAACAAAGCTCCACCTTTGTTCTTCTTCACTGAACCACAGAACGGTTTCATAATGGTGTCTGAGTGTGTGGTGTTGCATTGAGTTATGGAGGCTTTCTGTCCACACACACTCAGGCTGACACATGGCGTTGTTCTGTCGTTTCAGCTCGTTTACACAGCCGACCTTTCACCTGTTACGACCTCTGCTGATGACTCAGCTGCAGAACAACATCGCTGCTATGATTTTCACACCAGGTGTAACAGTCCCATTAGGCTGATGTTAAAGGGGCTGAAGATTTTACACTTAAATTTGATTTGTACTTTAGAGCATTTCCAAAAATCAAGTTCTCCTCAGAGAACCAAAGAACCTCCAGGCTTTGGTTGACCCCACACAGTCTTTGTTAGATAGAAACCTGAGCAGAAAACATTTGCTCAGAAAGAGATGAACTTTAGAAAGAAGCTCTATGACAGGACATGAGGAAAATACAGAGAAAGATCTGTTCACATCAGATACACAGCTGACTGATGGTCTGACTGAAACTGGGCTCATGAACTCAACTTTAAATATCAGCAGCTTCATGGCTTCTTCAGAGCGGACGGTGAAGAGAAATAAACCACTGGGAGGAGAGTTCGGCTTGTTGATTAATCACTGCAGTCGTGTTACTGTGACGGAGTGACTGTCTGACTTTGTCTCTAAGAGGTGGATGAGAATCTGAAATACTTGATCTTTTCTGAGAGTCTGGATTTATTTTACTTATTTTATTTGTACTTATATGCATGCTCTTCTTCTTGTCTTTAACTGCTGCAACACTTGAATCACCCCACTGGAGATCAATAAAAGATTATCTTATCTTATTAGAGGAAAATTATTTAAACAAAGTGAGTGTGGATATTGAAGAGATGTACAAAGTCATGGGCAGAAGAAATCTGAGAACGTAATGTTTATTTAAGGAAGAATATGAAAGTGAAAACTATGTTAAGTACAACATGCCTAAAGCCAAAGATCTCTGTGTGAACAATGAAGATGGTTTATTAGCTCTTCATATTGAAACGGTGAGATGTATTGGGGGCGGCTGTGGCTCAGTTGGTAGAGTCGTCGTCTCTCAACCGGAAGGTCGAGGGTTTGATCCCATGTCCGACATGTCTCCTTGGGCAAGACACTTAACCCCGCATTGCTCCCGCTGCTTCGGTGGCGGTGTATGAATGGATTAGTTACTTCTGATGGATGATACTACATAGCAACCACTGCCATCAGTGTGTGAATGGTTAGGTGTGACATGCAGTGTAAAAGCACTTTGAGTAGTCACAAGACTAGAAAATAACTATATAAGCTCAAGTCCATTTACCATATTGAGCAGGAAAAGAATCTGTGAATACTGTGAGCTGAATGAAGTGGAAAATGAAATACTGTCCCCTGCACCATGATTTATGAGACATATTCCTCAGGTACCCCAAAAATAAATATAGCACTTAAGACAGGGTGTCCAAAAAGTGGACACATGACTTTAACAGCCAAAAATGACTATATAATTTTATCAATTTCTAATCAAAGTGACTTCAATCTCTTAAGCAGCTTCTGCCCTATTCAGAACTATCAAATATTTATTAATTTTCACAATTTTAACCCTTTCAATACCACTTAGTATGCACAATGCCACCGATTTTATATATGGCAAAAACTGAAAAAACATAATTAACTAAGTGCCAGAGTGAATATTCTTTTTTGGATATCAGCGTCTGGGTCATGTCATTGATCACCAAAAATATTGATTTGAATGCATTTTTATTTTTTGCACAGTGCCAGATAACCAGTGCCAGATGCCACTTAGCACCCAATGTCCAAAAAGTGAATAAAGTGAACAGGGATGAAATGACCAGTACCTCAAGGCGCATGTATATATAGATTTGGTCAGGAATGTTTTCAAAACAAATCGTTTTTCACGGCTCTCCCTGCAGGTGCATCTTTGATGTAGAATGCATCAAAGTAAGCTAAATATGTACCTTATATGTACTTCTCTAAAAAAAACTCTTTTTACACACACACACACACTTCAAAGAATTTGCAATATTGTTTTTTCTGTATTTGCAGACATGCGCACACACACACACATACACATTAATTTCTCTTTACACACATACATCACTCTGTGACAACCATATCTACATTCACATATCATTTTAGTTGAACTCCTTCATTATTATGGGCTGTAGGAGCTCCAACACTGTCCCTAGTGGTTACTAGGAAAATTGCATGTTTTTATGCTGGTGGGCTAAAATTGAAAAAATGGTGAAATATCATATTAAATGGTTCCATTTGCAAATTTGAAGTCTGGTCTACAGATTGATTGCCTATAATAACAACATTTATGTTTCTATGCTGCAATGGCCATAGGTCCCGCAGTTATCTCGCGAGAAGTACGCACCGCTTTACGGCACTACTGCAGTCAACAGAGTACGCAATGAAGCGGCCAGTTAGTTAGCCCGTGTTTGTGCTGTTTGAAACAATGGCTGAGGCTAAGAGCAAAAGTACAGTGACTGATGAAGATACGAAGAGAAAAAGTGAGCGTGACCGGACCAGAGGAAATATTGGACAGACTTTAACATGTTGGAGAGAGCTTCAAGAAACAGTGGGCTGCAAGTCCGACGCTGGGCTTGTAACTGGTGAGTAGCTCGTTTCAAACTTTGTGTCTTGTTTCTTTGCATCATAGTTATAGAGTCGTTTCACCAAAAACATTCAGTCTATGTCGACAGGTAGATGACGTTATCATATAACGACCAGAATAGCAGAATAACGTTAGGGTCCTCTGATTTAGCTACGCTAGCATGCTAACCTATGTGTCGGAGTTATTAGTGCAGACTTTGACTGATGCATGGCGAGATGTCGACCCGTTAGCGGTTGTTCGTATGCCAAGTCGGTCCATGTCAGCAGAAGTTCAGCCCGTAGCATGATAATACAAACAGTATATTGTTACGTTAGCTCCGGTTGCTACTTATCTGAGCAGCGCTAAGTGCAAACTTTCTCGCTGGTCAAAAGTTTCGCCCTCATGTTGCTATAGAAACTAGCGTTACTATACTCTGCACAGCTGTATAAACTAACATACTGACTTCAAACTTTATTCCAGCTTTCTAAAGAGGAGCTCAGCATCATCTCCAGCAACAAATGCAACCTCCATCCCTGCCAGAGTCCAGAGGCAGACCGCGACAGGTGTGTTTTCATGGAGTAACGTTAGCTAATAATATATATACATATACAGTTTTGAAAATATGAAACAACTCTAATACTAAATGATATTATTGTCCAAGGTTCTGAAGTTGCTACAATAAAAATCAAAGAGCTGGAGTGTGAACGCCTTGAAAGAGACCAGACTACGATCAGTGATGAAAAGAGAGAATCTTCCTAGAAGACAGAGTCTGGTGCTGATGATGCACAGACACCACCCAGAGCTGAACTTTACTCACATTTCACAGGAGAAGCTGCTCCTAAACGTCCTGCCTGCCTGTATCTACAGCTGTGCATCATCAGAGATCAGGTCCATCATAACAAAGCTCCAGGATGGTGGAGAACCCCCCCCCCCCCCCCTCAGGTCCATCATAACAAAGCTCCAGGATGGTGTAGAACCCCCCCCCCCCCCCCTCAGGTCCATCATAACAAAGCTCCAGGATGGTGTAGAACCCCCCCCCCCCCCTCAGGTCCATCATAACAAAGCTCCAGGATGGTGTAGACCCCCCTCCCTCCCTCAAGCAGCTGAATGTGTAAATGAGTCAAAAAGTGCTTTTGATTGTATTTATATGTAAAATCTGTGTTTTTCTAATAAATATATTTGATCTTGATCTCTGTAGCTTTTCCTTCATATTATATTCTCCTGTTTTCTTATTACCTTTGGTGTATTCTGCATGACAACGCTCAGGGAGGTCGTTCTGCCCAATGTCAATCTCATGAATCTTGAAACCTGGATAAAGTTTTTGTTATTATGTAAATATAAATAAGAAGACAGAACTAAAAATCAGTGGGCAATGCACACAGTTACTGTTATAACCAGCTCAGAACAATTACAGTTTCTAAATGCAATCATAACAAGAGAGTAAGAAAAAGATGTCTGTTTTATTTAGCAAACAATGGTCAAAACAAATAACTTTAGTGAACTCAACAAACTCAACTTGAAATGACACAAAAATACGGAAAGCTACGCCAAACAGGTATTTACGTCTATAAGACATTTTGACACAAGGCAGCACACCCTGAAGCCAGGGTACTGTCCTCTTTACGTCTATAAGACATGTTGACACAAGGCAGCGCACCCTGAAGCCAGGGTACTGTCCTCTTTACGTCTATAAGACATGTTGACACAAGGCAGTGCACCCTGAAGCCAGGGTACTGTCCTCTTTACGTCTATAAGACATGTTGACACAAGGCAGCGCACCCTGAAGCCAGGGTACTGTCCTCTTTACGTCTATAAGACATTTTGACACAAGGCAGCGCACCCTGAAGCCAGGGTACTGTCATCTTTACGTCTATAAGACATTTTGACACAAGGCAGTGCACCCTGAAGCCAGGGTACTGTCCTCTTTACGTCTATAAGACATGTTGACACAAGGCAGCGCACCCTGAAGCCAGGGTACTGTCATCTTTACGTCTATAAGACATGTTGACACAAGGCAGCGCACCCTGAAGTCAGGGTACTGTCCTCTTTACGTCTATAAGACATGTTGACACAAGGCAGCGCACCCTGAAGCCAGGGTACTGTCCTCTTTACGTCTATAAGACATGTTGACACAAGGCAGCGCACCCTGAAGCCAGGGTACTGTCCTCTTTACGTCTATAAGACATGTTGACACAAGGCAGTGCACCCTGAAGCCAGGGTACTGTCCTCTTTACGTCTATAAGACATTTTGACACAAGGCAGCGCACCCTGAAGCCAGGGTACTGTCCTCTTCAGAAAGCTTCTCTGATCTTCCAGACGCAGCAGCTTTGATTCATGACGATGCTCCCCCCCCGGCTCCTGCTCATCATGGATGGAGAAATGAAGTTGAGGTTGAATCCTGGAATAAAAGGAAAACTGATATTGAAAAACTTAAACCTCGGACTCAGTTAGCAACGCATAAACAGACCGTTATAACTCAACTTATGACATATACATGGTTGCAAAGTAGTTATAATATTGCCCAACAAGTCAGTATAATGATCTGTTTCACTGCTAACGGGAAAGCTATTTGATGGCAGAATAAACATCCCTGCAGATATTATCTAACAGACTGAGTCATAACGTTAGGCTGCATCATTACCGGTGTCATCGTTGTCTCACGTTTAGCAGCTTTACCGGGAGCAGAAAGTCAACACAAGTTACGTCTCCGGTTTGCAAACATATAAATAAATGTATCCATCTTACGTTGTCTCATAAAAGTTTGTAACCTTACAAACCGATCTACAACTAGCATGTTTACATGTAGCCATTTAGCCACGGCTACAGATATCATGGTAACAGTTGAATACACATACACATAATAAACAACGGGCTGCAGGCGTTTAGGTTTGATCACAATCTGGTAATATTACTGTACCTTTTCAGTCCACATGGTTCTTTAACTTCCCACAGCGTATTTACCGGCTTCCAACTCTTTTTGACAACAAATGCACGCTGGCTCAGACGGGGAGACGTAACCGTTTTACGACAGTGCAGTTCGGTCAGAGACCTGCTGTTGGCGCCAAAGCGCACCAAAACTGAGAAGTTACATACAGGGGCTTTAAGACTCTATACTGGGGCGGCAGTATCTCTGTCGTAGGGACTTGGGTTGGGAACCGGAAGGTCGCCGGTTCAAGACCCGGTGTGGACCAAATCTTGAAATTGGTCTGGTAGTTGGAGAGGTGCCAGACCACTTCCTGAGCACTGTCTCGGTGCCCTTGAGCAAGGCACTGAATTCCCCCCCCCTCCACCAGCTCAGCAGCGCCTGCTGTGGGCCGCTCCGTTACTCTGACATCTCTCCATTAGTGCATGTCCATAGGATCCTGTTTGTGCATGTGTATATATCAGCCTATGTGTGTGTTGCATGATTTAACAGAGTGTAAAAACAGAATTTCCCCTTGCGGGGATCAATAAAGTAAATCTTAATCTAAATCTTAATTATGTGATGTGAGGGTTTATGTACTGGATCATATGTAAACTGGTTGGAAGTGATGAACTAAGATGAAGTGGATTTATTTGTTTGGTTTGTGTTGATGTGTTGGGTCTTGTGTTGGTATCAGTTGATATCTTACCTCTGGGAGTGTTATTGTGAGATAATGACATGCTGAAACATTTGATTCTCAGCCAATGTGTCAGAATACTTTCATGAGGGATGGGTCATGTAAAAGACCTGACACTAAACAAAATGTGTTCATTTATTCCTGATGAGTTGTTAACAACGTTCTTACAGGGACAGAAGTTTCAACACATCTCTCTGAAGATCAGCTGTTAGTAATCACTGCAATCTTTACAAATCTATAGAGTCCCTAAAAATATCACAAAATGTCTCACATGTTACCAAAAGAAAGGTCATTGTTTCATTAAGTAAAGGTGCTGTGAGTGAAACAATTACAACTATGGAAATGTTTGACAAATAAAAGAACCAGGAGAAGTTTTCAGGCTCAGAGGGAAGCATTAACAACACACAGCTACTGTTGATCTGATATGTAGAGAGTTTACTAAAGAATAAAACTGAGATACTGACTTCAGAGTCTCCAGTCTGCAGTTTGGTCTCTTCTCAAGATCACTCAGCAGCTCCATGTCTGAATCCTGCAGCTCGTTGTAGCTCAGGTCCAGCTCTCTGAGATGGGAGGGGTTGGACTTCAGAACTGAGGCCAGAGAAGAACAGCTGATCTCTGACAAACTGCAGTCCCACAATCTGAATAAAGAAGAAATGAAGAAAAATAAATCATTTATAATCCAGTCAGATGTGTTCAGGTTTAAATGTGTAGTTCATAATCACTTTGTTCTCATATTTGATCTTTTCTCTAAAATTATCAGAGCATCATTTCTGATTGTTTATTCACATAATTCTCTGAACATCATCCAAACATCAGCTCAACATTCATCCAGCTGTTCATGTGCACAGATGAATAACAGGCTGCTGATCTCAGTCAGCTCTGTGATGTTAGAACATTTAATAAATCAAAAGTCTTCATTATTTCAGTTATTAGCAGAGCCAGAGGATGAGTGCAGATTTATATCTTCATCAAGTTTGTTAAAGTTTATGTATCATTATAATAAAGATATTTTCACATCAAATCTCTACATTATTCAGCCACTTGAAAGAAAATTAATCTGCTGAAAGAAAATACATTTCTAAGATTTTAATTCAGGCAAATACTAAAATATATAAATACTGAAATATGCAACAATCAAAGATGTTGATTAAAATGATCTAAATGAATGACACAGTCAGTGATCTGACCTCAGAGTCTCCAGTCTGCAGTTTGGACTCTGCAGATAATCACTCAGCAGCTTCACTCCTGAATCCTGCAGATTGTTCTCACTCAGGTCCAGCTCTCTGAGATGGGAGGGGTTGGACTTCAGAGCTGAGGCCAGAGAAGAACAGCTGATCTCTGACAACCTGCACCAGATCAATCTGAATAAAGAATAAATGAAGAAGAAAAAATATTTTTTAATCCAGCCAGATGTGTTCAGGTTTAAATGTGTAGCTCATAATCACTTTGTTCTCATATTTTTATCTTTTCTCTAAAATTATCAGAGCATCATTTCTGATTGTGTATTCACATAATTCTCTGAACATCATGCAAACATCAGCTCAACATTCATCCAGCTGTTCATGTGCACAGATGAATAACAGGCTGCTGATCTCAGTCAGCTCTGTGATGTTAGAACATTTAATAAATCAAAAGTCTTCATTAGTTCAGTTATTAGCAGAGCCAGAGGATGAGTGCAGATTTATATCTTCATCAAGTTTGTAAAAGTTTATGTATCATTATAATAAAGATATTTTCACATCAAATCTCTACATTATTCAGCCATTTGAAAGAAAAGAAATCTGCTGAAAGAAAATACATTTTTAAGATTTTAATTCAGGCAAATACTGAAATATATAAATACTGAAATATGCAACAATCAAAGATGTTGATTAAAATGATCTAAATGAATGACACAGTCAGTGATCTGACCTCAGAGTCTCCAGTCTGCAGTTTGGACTCTGCAGATAATCACTCAGCAGCTTCAATCCTGAATCCTGCAGCTTGTTCTCACTCAGGTCCAGCTCTCTGAGATGGGAGGGGTTGGACTTCAGAGCTGAGGCCAGAGAAGAACAGCTGATCTCTGACAAACTGCAGTAACTCAATCTGAATAAAGAATAAATTAAGAAGAATAAATCATTTATAATCCAGTCAGATGTGTTCAGATTTAAATGTGTAGTTCATAATCACTTTGTCCTCATATTTTGATCTTTTCTCTAAAATCATTAGAGCATCATTTCTGATTGTTTATTCACATAATTCTCTGAACATCATCCAAACATCAGCTCAACATTCATCCAGCTGTTCATGTGCACAGATGAATAACAGGCTGCTGATCTCAGTCAGCTCTGTGATGTTAGAACATTTAATAAATCAAAAGTCTTCATTAGTTCAGTTATTAGCAGAGCCAGAGGATGAGTGCAGATTTATATCTTCATCAAGTTTGTAAAAGTTTATGTATCATTATAATAAAAATATTTTCTCATCAAATCTCTACATTATTCAGCCATTTGAAAGAAAAGAAATCTGCTGAAAGAAAATACATTTCTAAGATTTTGATTCAGGCAAATACTAAAATATATAAATACTGAAATATGCAACAATCAAAGAAGATGATTGAAATTATCCAAATGAATGACACAGTCAGTGATCTGACCTCAGAGTCTCCAGTCTGCAGTTTGGACTCTGCAGATAATCACACAGCAGCTTCACTCCTGAATCCTGCAGCTTGTTGTTGTCTCTCAGGTCCAGCTCTCTGAGATGGGAGGGGTTGGACTTCAGAGCTGAGGCCAGAGAAGAACAGCTGATCTTTGACAAACTGCAGCTCTTCAATCTGAATAAAGAATAAATGAAGAAAAATGATTTATAATCCAGTCAGAGGTGTTCAGGTTTAAATGTGTAGTTAATAATCACTTTGTCCTCATATTTTATCTCTTCTTTAAAATCATTAGAGCATCATTTCTGATTGTGTATTCACATAATTCTCTGAACATCATCCAAACATCAGCTCAACATTCATCCAGCTGTTCATGTGCACAGATGAATAACAGGCTGCTGATCTCAGTCAGCTCTGTGATGTTAGAACATTTAATAAATCAAAAGTCTTCATTATTTCAGTTATAGGCAGAGCCAGAGGATGAGTGCAGATTTATATCTTCATCAAGTTTGTAAAAGTGTATGTATCATTATAATAAAAATATTTTCTCATCAAATCTCTACATTATTCAGCCACTTGAAAGAAAATAAATCTGCTGAGAGAAAATACATTTTTAAGATTTTAATTCAGGCAAATACTAAAATATATAAATACTGAAATATGCAACAATCAAAGATGTTGATTAAAATGATCCAAATGAATGACACAGTCAGTGATCTGACCTCAGAGTCTCCAGTCTGCAGTTTGGACTCTGCAGATAATCACTCAGCAGCTTCACTCCTGAATCCTGCAGATTGTTTCTGCTAAAGTCCAGCTCTCTGAGATGGGAGGGGTTGGACTTCAGAGCTGAGGCCAGAGAAGAACAGCTGATCTCTGACAAACTGCAGCTCTTCAATCTGAATAAAGAATAAAAGAAGAAAAATGATTTATAATCCAGTCAGAGGTGTTCAGGTTTAAATGTGTAGTTCATAATCACTTTGTTCTCATATTTTGATCTCTTCTCTAAAATGATTAGAGCATCATTTCTGATTGTGTATTCACATAATTCTCTGAACATCATCCAAACATCAGCTCAACATTCATCCAGCTGTTCATGTGCACAGATGAATAACAGGCTGCTGATCTCAGTCAGCTCTGTGATGTTAGAACATTTAATAAATCAAAAGTCTTCATTATTTCAGTTATTAGCAGAGCTAGAGGATGAGTGCAGATTTATATCTTCATCAAGTTTGTAAAATGTTTCTCCACATTATCATCAAAAGTCTCTACATGAATTCTAGATGATTCTTAAATCTTGAATAGTTTCACAGAAACATTTTAAAAACTAAACATAATCTGTTCTTCTGACCAGATTTGAAAACAGATCTTATGAAACATTTGATGATTAAATATGAACAGAAAAAATCTTATTTGACTGAAAGTCACAAAAAGCAAACAATGAAGGTCCATTTAGAAATGTTTTAACTAGTAACCATCTTGTATGAAAGTCACTGCTTACATATTGTTCATGTCTTTTCATCACTCTGTCAAACTTTATGTTTATAGTTTATATACTTTATAGTTAAGGTTCAGATTGTTTCACAGATTTCCCCGTTTTTTGGGATCTGTAAAAATAAGATCTTTCTAATATAACTTGTCTCCTCTTCAGCTAGCTATGACTCAAACTTCAAATCAAAATGGACCTACATGCATCTTTAAAATGTGTCAGATCCTCAATATTCTTTCCTTTGTCCTCATTGCTTCAATTTCAGTAATAATAGAAGCAGTAAGATAAACCTGAACTCTCTTTTTATTTAGAGCGTGCTTCAAAAATCTGAGAGCAGACTGAAATATAAAAAGCTGCATCATTTAAAAAACTGCATTTGTTCTCTTCAGTCAGAAACATCAACTTTACAAACATGAAACTGAAATCTTTCTGTCAATAACAAGTCTGCTGTAAACTAAATCTTTATGGTACTCTTCTTTTCTCCTGCGCACTTTGACAATTTAAACCAGTAACACACACGTGTGATGTGTGTCTGTCTGGAGCGTTTGTTAGGAACTATATCTTCACACAGCGCTCTGTCACAGAGTTTGTTTTGCTGAGTTTACAGCTGCAGTGTTCAACAGACTGTAACATTTCTGAGGTTAAGTTCCTGATTGATGTTAAACTCAGCCACCAGCTGATACCTGCATGACAAATACAGATACAGTGAGATTAAAGGGAGAAATGTGGAGGCAGCGTTTGAATCAAAATAACCATACACCTTATTATAGTTATTTCAAAAGGCTGAATTCTCTTCCTGTTTGAACAGTGGATCTCCATGGTGCATGCACTGATTACACACTTTATTATTGTCACTGAGACTCTGCAGAGGGATTTAGTGTCAGTACATTTATTTTATACCATGATGATACATTTTCTATCGATGTGGGATCACGTGCAGCCCATACCAGGGTTGGGGTGTGTGTGCGATCTGCACGAATCACGAAGCAGCTGAGATCTGTTTCTCCACTTTCTGCTACTCAAACGATTTCTAAGTGACGGGGGCATCTTCTATGGTCATTACCAGTTCAACATCAGACTCCATCATGAAGCTGCTGCTCTCCATCTATGTGCTGATATCATGACACAGTTTTCACTTAACTACAAATATTGTGACGTAATATCGTGAGATCTTGTGCCACGAGATCTCAACTAACCACACCACCCAGCTGAGTGAGTTATATCAGTACTGACATCTCTACTGACTGATGGAGCACAATGTTGACTCTGTGTATTCAGCAAACTGGCCCTGCACATATTTCATTTCTGTTTATCGATGATAGTTATAGATTATAAATAAAAAACACTGTCAGTATTTTATATACAGATCTATAAGGTACAGTCGGTGATCTGACCTCAGAGTCTCCAGTCGACAGTTTGGACTCTCCAGTCCAGCAGACACCATCTTCACTCCTGAATCCTGCAGCTCATTCTCACTCAGGTCCAGCTCTCTCAGGTGGGAGGGGTCAGACTTCAGAGCTGAGGCCACGACTTCACAGTGAGTCTCTGAGAGACCACAGCCAGAAAGTCTGTTGTGATACATATTACAAAAGTATTCATTATTAAAGAGGACATATGACATTAACATCTTTATTTGATGATGAAACAGAATGACATGCCCTGTTTGGGACTTAATTTACATTACACATTATAGAATCTAAGTCATCTTAAACTCATCACTTGTTTTAAAACTGCTAACAAGCATTCAATCACTAACTAAATCTTTAAGATGAATGTAATTTAATGTACCCATAGATAACTTCCACAGTCTGTCAGCCTGCTCTTTTCAGATATCTATCGTTGGATTAGAAAACCTTTTTAAAACTCATTAAACAGTATTTTTTGAGGATGGTCTAGTGCTCGTTCTATTTGTATACACAGCACAATATATAAATAGAGGGACTGCTTCCTATTGGTCCAGAGATTAAAAACCCAGCACAGAAACAAATGTCAGGTTAATCATTCTTAAAAAGCTGAAGGATTTCCTCCAGTCAGGACAGTTATTCTGTGATCTACCTGCTCAGTGTTTTCAGAGATCATTCCTGCAGATGCTGGGAGGGGGCAAACTCAGTGACGTAACACGATCAGTGAACCCCGTCAGTTCTACGTGAATTATTTACTGAATACTTACATGGTAGAAAAAAACTAATTGAAACAAATCAAATCGTTTTTTAACTCATCGCAAAAAGCTAAAAACATCACATGTAAAAATAACTACAACTGACCTTTTTTCCTGAAAATAAACCAGTTTGATGAACTATTTGATGAACAGTGAGAATGTTGTTTTGTTTTTATTAAAATAACTAAACTAGTACATGATTTATATTGATCATCACATCTGCACTAACCGAGCCTTCGTGCAGTTCCTCACAGCTGGAATCAGTCTCTGTCGTCCCTGGTCTGTTGTGTTGTACTTCTTCAGGTCAAGCTCATCCAGAACCTCCTCTGACATCTGCAGCATGTAGGCCAGAGCAGAGCAGTGGATCTCAGAGAGTCTCTCCTCTGATCTGTTCTCTGACTTCAGGAACTCTTGGATCTCCTGATGGACTGAGAGGTCGTTCATCTCCATCAGACAGTGGAAGATGTTGATGCTTCTGTCAGGAGAGATATCATCATTGTTAATCTCCTTCAGGTTGTTGATGACTCTTTGGATCATTCTTTGACTGTTGTCTGTCTGACCCAGCAGGCCTCTTAAGATTCTCTGGTTTGACTTCAGAGAGAGTCCATGAAGGAAGCGAACAAACAGGTCTAGGTGACCATTTTTACTTCTCAGGGATTTCATCATTGTTTCGTTTAGGAGGGAAGCAAGGCTCAAGTCTACATGTTTTTCTTTTCTTCCCAGAAAAGCCTCCAGTACCTTTCTGTTCCAGTCTGTGAAACAGTGGTACATGTAGACTGCAGCCAGAAACTCCTGAACGCTCAGATGAACAAAGCAGTAGCCTGTTTTCTGGAAGATCACACACTCTGTTTTGAAGATCTCTGTACAAACTCCTGAGTACACCGAGGCCTCTGTGACATCCAGACCACACCGCTCCAGGTCTTCTTGGTAGAACATGATGTTTCCATTCTCCAGATGTTCAAACGCCAGCCTCCCCAGCTTCAGAAGAACTTCCCTCTCAGCCTCCATCAGCTCATGTGGACTCATCTGATGTCCTTCACCATACTTGTTCTTCTTCCTCTTTGTCTGAACCAGCAGGAAGTGTGAGTACAGGTCAGTCAGGGTCTTGGGCAGCTCTCCTCTCTGCTCTGTGCTCATCATGTGCTCCAGAACTGTGGCAGTGATCCAGCAGAAGACCGGGATCAGACACATGATGTGGAGGCTCCTGGATGTCTGGATGTGTGAGATGATTCTGCTGGACAGATCTTCATCACTGAACCTCCTCCTGAAGTACTCCTCCTTCTGGGCGTCAGTGAAGCCTCGTACTTCTGTTACCCTGTCAACACATGAAGGAGGGATCTGATTGGCTGCTGCAGGTCGAGAAGTTATCCAGATGAGAGCTGAG
Organism: Tautogolabrus adspersus; assembly: GCA_020745685.1. NCBI lineage: Eukaryota > Metazoa > Chordata > Actinopteri > Labriformes > Labridae > Tautogolabrus > Tautogolabrus adspersus. Next base: position 2,303,866 of record CM036540.1, read on the forward strand.
GGAAGCAGATTCCCCTTGATGAGGTTTGTGAACAGTGTGTTTAACGATGACTTCTGTGTGACATCAGACACAACCTCCCTGTTCTTGAAGTCCAATGACAGTCTGCTTTCATCCAGGCCGTCAAAGATGAACAACAGTTTACAGACAGCGAGCGTCTCTGCTGCGACCTTCTGTAATGTTGGATGGAAAACACGGAGCAGCTCAAGAAGACTGTACCGCTTATCTCTGATCAAGTTCAGCTCCCTGAATGAAAGCAGGATCACCAGACTGACGTCTTGGTTCTCTGAGCCCTCTGCCCAGTCCAGAGTGAACTTCTGCACTGAGAAGGTTTTTCCAACACCAGCGACCCCGTTTGTCAGAACCACTCTGATGGGTTTCTGTTGGTGGGGTTGAGCTTCTGTCTCGTGTTTCTGTTGGTCGGGTTGAGCTTCTGTCTTTTGTTCCTGTTGGTCGGGTTGAGCTTCTGTCTCGTGTTTCTGTTGGTCGGGTTGAGCTTCTGTCTCGTGTTTCTGTTGGTCGGGTTGAGCTTCTGTCTCGTGTTCCTGTTGGTCGGGTTGAGCTTCTGTCTCGTGTTTCTGTTGGTCGGGTTGAGCTTCTGTCTCGTGTTTCTGTTGGTCGGGTTGAGCTTCTGTCTCGTGTTTCTGTTGGTCGGGTTGAGCTTCTGTCTCATGTTTCTGTTGGTCGGGTTGAGCTTCTGTCTCGTGTTTCTGTTGGTCGGGTTGAGCTTCTGTCTCGTGTTTCTGTTGGTCGGGTAAGGCTTTAAAGATGTCCTGGCACTTAATTGGAGTCTCATGGAGGGTCTTCTTTTTAGAGTCTGTCTCAATCTGTCTCACCTCATGTTGGGTGTTCACCTCTTCACTCTGCCCCTCTGTGATGTAGAGCTCAGTGTAGATCCTGTTGAGGAGGGTTCTACTTCCTGTTTCATCACTTCCTTCAGTCACACGTTCACATCTCGTCCTCAGACTGACCTTATGTTCATCTAAAACCTCCTGCAGACCTCTATCTACTGAAAGAGAGAATGATAGAATCTGCTTATTGTTTACAAATGTTAAAAGAAGTAAAAAGAGTTTACATTTCTAAGTGTTTAATGGAAAGCTTGCCGTCTGTGCTTTACAATAAAAGTCGTGTTTTAGGAGGAGATCACAGAAGCAGAAAGGTGTACAGTCTTACTTTGTTCAGTGCTGCTCTGACTGACTGTCTGCAGTCCAGGTCCTGTTCTGGATCTTTCTCCGCACTGAGGACAGGACCAGTCTCCTGGTGAACCAGACTGGTCCCAGTATGAGGTGATGCACTGTCTGCAGAACCAGTGTCCACAGCTGGTAGAGACGGGATCCTTCAGGACGTCCTGACACACAGGACAGGACGGCTGCTCCTCCACAGAAACATGACTGCTCTTCATCGCCCTGTGAAGACATGTCTTTAGAACTAAACTGATCGTAGACTGATGTTGAATATGAATAGGGTTAGGGTTAGATACACATTATTATGCTTTACATTAACGCTCACTGGACTTTGAATACTGCACCTTTTGTACATTATGTTTTTATATTTGTTATACTCTATTATAGGTAATTGATTCTTATATTTTATTAAGTTTTTGCTATTTTTGCTTTATTTCTTTTGTGAACTGTTTTGCACCAAAACATAAAGTCAAATTCCTTGTATGTGCAAATGTAATTGGCAATAAAAAAATATTCTGATTCTGATTTCACAAACAAAACCTAAACATTCAGATGCAGGGCTTAAAGTACTCCGGCACCGTGAGGTCATGAGGGGAAAAAATATAAATAACAAAAGTAAATACACGTGGGAATTTGTTTTGAATGTGCTTGGTGAAGTTCGACTCAATAGTGTTCACCTTCCAATGATGAGTAACGCAGCTCTAGCCAATCAGAAACAGAGTAGGACGGGTTGTGGCAACACTCTGAGAACTGTGGTATTGAGCGTGAGCGATGCAGCACGTTATGCTGGGCGCGCTTTCTAGACATATTTTCCGCCTATATGATCAGCATTTAAAACCATTTATCTAGTAGGTTATCGATCTGCCTCACTCTGTACCCCTCACGTATGTCGCAGGACTTTAGACTCTGCAGGGGACCAGAGAGAGAAAAAGAGAGAGAGATGTCGTGTTAGGTCTCTGAATGAAATCCCAAAACTACAAATGATGTATTTTCCCGTTTCTTGCAGCTGCTTGCTGCTGATTCGGCGCTCTCTTGGTTTTGCTGCGTCTTAATAAGAAATCTTCCCACACGCGGGTCACCTGTTGTGATAACAGGATCGTAGCTGTTTAAAACGGGAGTCTTGTTGTGTTGCATGGAGCCACCGAAGACAATCAGTACGGTCAGTGGGGTCTGGACGTTGGCAATTATTTCCGTGCAGCGTATTGACCCGACCCCTCTTCAATAAATAAACTAACAAAAAAGGAACCCAGAAAAAAAAGATCATGGCTTCACTACATGACCATGTGTCAGAAAATAATCAAATTCTGGATTATGTTGAAATGTTCATATTGTTATCTAACCAGTACGTAAACAAACCAAAATAATGTCTCTAATACTAAATTATATATCAGCTACTCAGCTAAAAAAAACTTTGGGAATTCTGCAGGGCTGGAAACACGACAACTCTCCAGTCCACATGTTTATAAAAGTATTCAAATGAATGCATTGTTCTTTGTGTGAACATGAGTCTGATGAAGACTTGATAAAGTGACACAAAAAAGATCCAATTATAATTATTAAATTGTACAGAAAAGGCACAAATACCCCCGTACCTGTTGGTACCAACTATTCAACAGCAAATTCATTATTTATTCACTATGTTGTTCAGGTGGGGTTATAGAGATTTGAATCTGTGCAGTGTCGCTGCATCAACAATGCCAGTGACATTAATTTGCTGCATGCAATACTTTTACATTTCTTTCTTGTAGAATAAAAACTCAATCAGAGAGAGTCTGCTGTGCTGCTGCGGTGGTTAGAAATCCTCAAATTAGCTAAATATATTATTTACTTTACACAGAATCAAGAGCGTTTGTAACCAACTAAAAATCAGAAGGGAGTGACACTGAAAGTTACCGGTCATGCACAAGGAACTTTACTTAGCATGTTAGCACTCGTAATCTTTTTACACTTTTTACAAACGTAAGAACGAAAAAAATGTCATAAAACCAATAAACAATTTACTGGAATTACATCTGAATCACATTTAGAAAGTTCTGTGTTTTAAACTTCGATTACTAATCTCTAAAAGACAAAGAAAGCACACTGAGTCGACTGTAGTAACTCTTCTCTCGTTGACTGAATCAGAGCGCAACAACGACTATATACAGCCCACTCCGCAGGGGAGGTGCTGCCCCCTTGTGGCACATTCAGGAACAACTTCAGAATCACTTCTTTCACAAAAATACTGATAAGTCTGTTTAATATTCATACAAAATAACCAAATACAATTTACAAAAAGTGAGAACACATTTCAGTGTGTCACACAAAACAATGGTATTCATAATAAGCTCTGTTTTATCTACAGGTTGCATTTTATACTTTGTGTTCAATCACATTCTTTATGCTTAAAGGGATACTTCACCCATTTGCATTAAGCTTTGTATCAGTAGTAAACTTGTGTTTTTATTGAATGGTCTTGCATCCAGCCCTCATTTCCCCCTGAGACGGGAAAAATCTGTATTTTATTTTCTGAGATGCTGCCGCGAGTGACGCAAAAATCGTCATATTGCGTCACCTGCGGCTGTTGTGGTAAGCAGGGGTGAAACTACATTGCTAGTTCCTCATGTTTTCAACCACTGAAGCTACAGACCTATCACAGATCAGGGGGCGGGGCTTCACTGCCAGAATCGAAACTTAACATCCACCATCTTGCTTGGAAGCTATGCTAACAGGCTCTATGGAGAAAGCTAATAACAACCGAGAATGGCGAAAAAAGTATGTTTTAACTTCAAACTGATATGGATGAAGGGGATTTTGAAGATTTTGAGCTCGAATCGGATGTTCGTGGCTCTTTCTACGAGCCGCCCGCAATATTGCTGCCAGGTGCCTTCTGCATACAGACAGCGGCTGAACAGTGAGCCTGAGCCGGCTCAAGCTGGGTGTCTCTATGGATAAAGCTGAAGGACCAAAAATGGAGAAAAACGTATGTTTCACCTTCAAACTGATATGACTGAAGGGGATTTTAAAGGTTTTGTGCTCGAATCGGATGTTTGTGGTTCTTTCTACGAGCAGCAATATAGCGGCGAGCTGGCTGCTGGTGCCGACAGGCAGGCTAGCTAGCCTAGCTGGCTAGGTCCGCGGCTGTGAGAGGAAGAAGGAGCTGGGGCAGACTTGTGTTGTCGGTGCTGTCACTGTTTGCCTATGGACACAGACATAGAGTCTGTTTTCTGCCAGGAATTTCCAAGATGCCAATTCCTTGTGGAAGAAATCTCCGAATCAGTTGAGGAAATGTCCGTATTTGTAAATGTCTGTTAATAATGCTGCATTCAGGTGCTGCTCGGGAGTTGGGAAGTCGTTCTTCTGACTTCCCAACTCGGAGAAATCTTACTGTCAAGTTATATTTAAGCAAAAAGTTGATGTAATACGTGCATGAATAAAAAGTATGTTAACAAAACACAAAACCGACTTGAGCAGGTGTTTCATGTGCATTTTACAACTCCGAATCTCGTTTTCCCGATACCACGTGAATGCACCTCTCCTTCAGCGGGAGTGGCCTGCGGTGCTGTGCATTCTGGGAGTTGTTGTCTTTCATCAACATGAGCCCAAAAGACACTTTTTGCCTTTTCTCGGTCAAGAAGGCACCAACTTCAAAATGTATTTCACATTTCTACTACATATATGACCCAATGTCACTACAGATTCATGTTTCAACGGGTGAAGTATCCCTTTAAAAAACTGTAAACCCAGACATTATTGTGTGATAGAAATATTCTACTAGGTTTAGCAATACTCTAAAATTGATGCAGAAAAACACATTTGAGTCTCTGAGAGGAAGGAGCACAAGGAAGTGTCGATTGAGCTGCTCCTTGTTCTTCAGTAAAAACTGGATAACCCCGGCAGAAGCAAGCCGTTATTAAAAAAGTCAAAGGTGAATAGAAAATACCCCAAAAGGTGGAACAAGGTGTCTCAATACTGTTGTGGACCTGAGACGCTATGAAACCAAAGGTCTTCTGAGGAAAAGTGAAGGTTTGTTTCAGACACAATGAAGCTCAGTAGAGGAAAGTGTGAACTACAGAGACCATCATCCTTTGCGCTCCTCTTGCTCCGCGGCTCTGACGTCAACGCTGTCGTACACATCATACAATTCCTCTCTTTACACTATCGTCTCTAAAAAGAGAACGGTCCAATGTAGCAGCTTACTGTAAAATCCACTCACTTTGTAAGATCGGCAGCTTTCTGCTGATAAACTCGGTGTGTTCCTGCAACATCCATTGGGTTTTCTATCCCACTGAGAGCACATTATTGTTTGTTAGAAATCCTCTACTAGGTTTATGAATACTCAAAAAAAGAATGCAGATTGAGCTGCTCCTTGTTCTTCAGTAAAAACTGGATAACCCCGGCAGAAGCAAGCCGTTATTAAAAAAGCCAAAGGAGAATAGAAAATACCCCAAAAGGTGGAACAAGGTGTCAACTTCAGCTCAACGACTAAATAATTGGTTCTTCAGTAAAGGACAGACGAGATCATCCAATGGTATGAGATTTTAATGATGTATCGGTGTCTGACTTCCCGTCCCGCTTGTTCTTTTGTGTGCTGAATTGATGCGTCGTGCTCCGGCATCCGGCAAAAATAGAAGTCTTGCGTATCTGCTCCGGAGGGCTCCGGACTGCCGGAGCTGAGACGGAGCTGAGACGCAGCGCAGCGAACCCAGTGGAAGCACACACATTGAATAAAGTGAAACGTATCAGCTCCGCTGCCGGAACGGAGCAGAGACGGACCGAACACGCATCTGGTGGAATTTGGCAGTTTCTGTTTTCTCTCCATGATGTGAACTGTGATGTGTTTCTGATTATTTCTCATTTCCTCACTTTAAAGGAAGAATGTGCACATTTTTGATCCAGTAAATGTCGCTCTTGAGCACCAGCATGAAACCAAAACAAACTGCTGTTTGGCCACACCTCCTCCATACTGAAGCCCCCGCTCTCCTCCAGAAACACACCTCCAATCCCTCTCCACTTGGTTCACACAAGCACTATTAAGCACAAGCGACGGACTAAATTGTCTGTGGCCCAAGCTGCCTGTGTCCTGCATTGTTGTGTTAGCATGAAAATGTTAGCGCTTTGGCGGCTGTGGTTAAGTTGGTAGAGTCGTCGTCTCTCAACCGGAAGGTCGAGGGTTCAATCCCCAGCTCCTGCAGCAACATGTCAGATGGCGTCCTTGGGAAAGACACTTAACCCCGAATTGCTCTCTCTGCTTCGTCGGCAGCATATGAATGCATATAAATGGGATTAGTTACTTCTGATGGTCTCACTACATAGCAGCCTCTGCCATCAGAGTGTGAATGTGTATGTGTGACCTGCGGTGTTAAAGCGCTTTAAGTAGTCAGAAGATGAGAAAAGAAATATACAAGCTCAAGTCCATTTACCATTTAGTTAGCTCGTAGCTTCATATTGCATGTATATCAACACAGAATCACCGTGATCTCAAAACTTCCAAATCAGGAAACAACTGAACTGAAAATGAATTACTAAGACTTACTTTGTGTCTGAGGTCTCAGGTTCCTTTCTGAAGACTATAGGTTGATACATGGACCGATCACTCTTCATAGACAGACAGCTGGGTACAGGAGACTCTGCTCTCTGTGTGCTGGAAAGAGATCTGCAAAAACAAACATGTTCTGTTTTTATATCATAACAATCCTTGATAAATTCTCTGATAACAACGCTATAAAAGAAGCTGTGCATACAAAAAGGGCTACAGGTGTGGCCATTGAGATGGTGTGGAGGTTTATTTCTTTTGTTAGTAGACTTACTTTGTGTCTGAGGGTCCGGGTTCTTTACTGAGGTCTGGAGGTTTTCCTTTGAACCGGTCCCTCTTCATGGACAGACAGCTCGGTCCAGGAGACTCTTTGTCCTCGTCTTCCTCTAAACGCACACTCATGATCTGGTCTGAAGTCAGTCTGAGAAGGAACACAGAAACATTCACTGTGAGCACCAGAGTTATGACTGAACAGTTTGTTCTGACGTCACACCCAAGAGAACATACACACACACACACACACACACACACACACACACACACACACACACACACACACACACACACACACACACACACACACACACACACACACACACACACACACACACACATGCAGCAGGTAATTTATGAAGAGCTGTCAGAACTCCTGTGTCCTCATATGAACCCTTCTGCTGTTTTCTCTCTGTGCAGTTCAACGGTAGAAAACAAATGTTTTACTGATTGCTTGTAAGGGACAGAAAGGTGTGGCCCGTGGTTAAATCATTGAGCTATCAGTCTAAGGTTCTCCTACACGATGATGTTAGTTCCAAAGTTCAGGATAAAGTTTCTCTGTTAGAGCACCTGTACTAACACAATCAGTATCATCTATAAAATGATTTCCATCAAACATTAACAACAACACAACACCGTTAAAAGGAAATAAAGAGAGAGAATAAACTGGATGTGAACAGAATAGTCCAGATACAGTATAATCCCACCAACAGTCAGAGATTAAAGCAGGTGTGGGTTGAAATATGACATAAGATCAGGAAAGATTACTTTCAAAAAGAGCCTGTCAAACTGTTTTTATTAAAGGTTTAGTGTAAAAGCAGTTTTACAGGCTCTTTCTTGTAAACTGTGTTTTAAAAAGGTGCTCCATTAATAAAGTTATTACGGTTATGATTATTTTAAGAAGTATAAATATAAAAGCTTTGGATAAACACTCACCCCGCTTCAGACTTGGAGTCACAATGGAGTTTCAACTGACCGAACACTTCTACAGGAGTCCTACCTGTTTCTCATTAACCAGGATCACATGGTTAGTGTAGCCCCTCCCTCCTTCATTTACAGGAAGTGTGTGTGTGTGTGTGTGTGTGTGTGTGTGTGTGTGTGTGTGTGTGTGTGTGTGTGTGTGTGTGTGTGTGTGTGTGTGTGTGTGTGTGTGTTTGTGTGCGTGTGTGTGTGTGTTTAACAAAAACTCACACAATAGGTTAAAAATGATATGATGCTCTTATGAGGTTAACAGAATAAGCACAGATGGCAGGTTGTTCTTCGTGTTCAGGTGTTTGTTGAACACGTCACTGACACGGCTTGTTAAGTTTGATAAGGTCATGTGTTCATGTTTTCTCTAATTGTCTTTGTCATTTTCTGTCTCATTCTGTACTTCCCCTTGTCTCTGTCTCTCAGACCTTCCCCTCATGTGTTCACACCTTGTGCTCATTGTTCTCGCCTGTGTGTAGTTATCTCCTGATTGTCTGTGTATTTAAACCCTGTGTGTCCTCCTCATGTTGCCAGTATGTTGTATGTTCCCTTGTGTCGCCTCGTTCCAGCCTTTCTTTCTAAGAAGTGTTTTTGTTGTGTTTACCAGTGTACTGTCACTGGTTCGCGCTCTGCAGCTCTGTAAATGTTTCTTGAAGGAAGGTATCGGAGAAGAGACTGTGTGATTGGTGGGTGGCGTCCTGTACCCTGTGCACGACGATCCAAGCGGCTTTTACTGCCCTCTTTATGGTCCTGTGCTGTAAAGATGGCAAACAAACCAGTTTGTTCCCTGTAGGAATTCTTTCAATTGTTGCTCTGTAGAAAGTAAGGAGGTGGACATGCAGTTTTTCTTGAGACACCAGTCCTGTACCCGTACCAGCTCGCCTGTCTCTGCGCCCCGGCGAGCTATCATCGCACTGGCTGTTTTTGAGACAGCCTACTGCATACTACTGTCAAACATAGTACAAGATGTACTGTAGACTATCTTCGACAGTAGTATGTAGTATGCAGATTGTACTTCATACTAATACTGTGTTCAACAGTAGTATGTAGTGTGACCTCAAGTCGGTGGTTCGGCTAAACTGGCTTCCAGTCTTGGAATGAGGAAGTAAACAGCAGCCCAGCTGACGTCAAACGCCGCTACAGAGTAGCGTCCACTTACAGTTGTAAAAAAGCTGACGAGTTAGTTTTCATGATTTAAAGAGAGATAAATGGTCTTGAACTTGTACAGTGCTTTTCTAGTCTTCTGACTACTCAAAGTGCTTTTACACTGCAGGTCACACCTACACATTCACACACTGATGTAGAGGTGTGTAGTGAGACCATCAAAGTCACTAATCGCATTCATATGCCACAGACTAAGCAATTCAGGATTAAATGTCTTGTCCAAGGACACATCGTACATGTGGCTGCAGGAGCTGGGGATCGAACCCTCAACCTTCCAGTTGAGAGACGCCGACTCTACCAACTGAACCACAGCCCCTTAACTGTTGGTATCTTTGTGTGGTTTGGTCTGATTGTGATTATTTCCTCTGTTACGATGGATGCTGCTGTCTGTCATTTCCATCTCTGACCTGGCGCTTTGCATTTTGGGAAACTGGTCTGATCCAGACTGTAGATTTTTACAGGATCAGTAGGACATCCGGGTAATTTTTAGCAAACTGAGGATCTCACATTTGTTTGGCCAAATCAGTACGTGGTATAAGTATAGTAGGAGGTTTAGAAACAGCCACTCTTGAGTGTTAGTCTTTGTTGTGTTCTGCTGGTCTCTTGTTTGGCCAAGATCCGTAAGACTCCAGAAAATGTGAAGAAATTCAGACGACATGAACGCAGAGTATGAGCTGAAGGCTCCCTCTTCATCCATATGTCGAACGTACAGCATAAATATAGTTTTTGAAACTTAGTTCAGGAACATGACGCCTCAAACACAACCCATTTCTGTTTCATAAGTATTTAAGCACATCACTCCTATTCCTCTGATGCTGATTTCACACGAGGTGGGACTGGTCGAGAGAAACGTGCTTATGTTTTTCCGTTGATCAAGACCAAATCCTCAATGCAGACTCCAAACAATATCCACCCTTGTCTATGTGCTTTTAATTGCCTCATGAACAAACTCCACAAACTTCGCTTCGATTATGATCTGCCTGCCATCCTCACTCCCTGGAACTCCAGGCACAACTCGCATCTTGGGGCCATCGCCCTCCACCAACCCGAGGTTAAGATCCGGTCATCTGCGGCTGTTCCACACACCTCTCTCCTCCCATCCGAAGAGCCGGTACGTCCACCTCAAACCCGACTCGACTCGTCACCTCTCAGACCATCCGCCAGCTAAAACACATCCAAGAAAACAGCTACATGCTCGAAGAACTAACGTCCCACCTCACAGCTCTTGCATACAAACAAACTTTTTAAAATGTCTTCGGCTTCTCAGCAACGCTTCAATAACCCGCTCCACACTGCTGCATCACAAGCGTCAGACCCACAGCGCCATGTATTACATCATCACGCACTCGATGGTCAAAGAAGCCCAGCTCTCCACATCAGCCCTCACAGAGGGCCAGGTCGTGTCACATCCAGTACTACGCCTTCCGTTTCAGAATCATCTCATCCCCTATCTTTCTCCTCGTCACATCTCCTTTCACTCCTTTTTTCTTCCACCCTTTCAAATATCATCGTCAACGTTTAACCCAGCTCATCCAACCTTTATCTACCCACAGAAATGTATCCTTAACTTCAGCTTGCTCACATTTCTTTCACTCAGCGCCCTTTGCTATGCACCTAACTAAGCACCTCAGGTTACCCTAACCTTTATCCCTCCTTCCCTCCTTCTCGTCTCTCCCCGTGTTTCTTCACTTCTCTCTTTGTCTAAATAGAAGAACCACGAGGGGTCCGTACAGACAGCAACATAGAGACAGCTCCCCACCCAGAGTCTCGACCCCTCTGGTTTCCTCACGTCGTACCTACATCGACTAACACAAGTCCATCATCCTACTTCAGTTCACATCCCTACCTTTACCCTCATTCCACATCTCTTCTAGAACACTATGGCTTAAATTAGTAACACCATCACTAACGCCGGGTGATTTTTACCCGATGTAATATACCCAATAAAAAGTACTTTATTCAAAATATGATAATACATGACAAATTAGAGTAGTGTTCTTTTATTTTCAACTGTGCCATGTCTAACAAAATAAAAAAAAGTATCATGGGGGACCCTATAAAAATGCTCCAAAATTACTTTGAGAACAAAAAATCCTAAAAAATAAAATAATGAAACTGGAAACTTGGTCTTTGGTCTACCCATTCCTGGGACATTTGAGACTTCCTTGGTGAAGGCTCAGTCTCCTTGACACACAAACAGCTGCAGGAGAGAGGAACTATTGCTGGGTGAAAATCAATCGAACACGTGCCTGTAGGAAAAGTATGTTTTGGAGAAGGGAAACACCCTCGCCTTCAAAGACGTCAAAGACAATGCTGAAGCTACCCAGGGACCCACGACACTCAGACAAACGCAACATAATGAAAATCATGTAAATACGCTTGCTCGGGTGAAAATCACCCGGCGATAGTGTTCTAGGTCTTCCGATTATCCAACCTCACTCATCTTTTCTTTCTCCGCCATGCGTATTACAATAAACTAGTCTAAATCAATATCTTTCTCTGTGTGGTCTTTGTTAGTGAAATGAACCTTAACCACTTCAAATCATAAACCCTATGACCCCCTGAAGGTTGGATCAGGATGCAGAAAACACAATGTGTGTGTACGTGTGTCTCTTCTCTTGAGAGCAGAGTGTGTGAGTGGATCGGAGCAGGATGACCACATTAATGAGCTTGTTAAAGAATCGACATGATACAAAGCTGCTCCAAATCCCCAGAGGGTGAAACATCCCTTCAAGATTTCTCTGCTGCTGTTGACACAAAATGAATAAACGGACTTCAATCATCGCTTCTTTAAAAAGAAGCTTTGATTCATGAATTGTTTCCATCAGTTTGAACAGCGAGCAGCTCTTCTTCCTGCTCTCTTTAATCCCGCTCTGCCTTTCATGTGTATTTATAAGTCGTAGCATTTACTGTATGTATCTGTGGAGTCTCCAACAGAAGAGGTTCAGTTAGTTCAGTCTTCATACATATTCATTTTTTTAATGTGAGCGCGGTGCAGATGTGAGCTCCTATTCTTAGACGCAGTGTGGGGACATGCTACATAAGACCGATCACACACACACACACACACGCACGCACACACACACACACACACACACACACACACACACACATACTCACACACACACACACACACGCACACACTCACGCACACACACACACACACACACACACACACACACTCACACACACACACACACACACACACACAGATGAGTGTAATGGATCTGTTTGTCAGAGTTTTCACACTTTAGTCAACAATGTGAGAATTAAAAAGGGAAAAATCTCATTAACTACCTTTGTAGCGTTGACATTTCATTTGCATCCAGCTCATCTCTTCATTTCACACTTTTACTTTCCCAATTTCCTCCTCACTTTCTGCTCCGAGGAGGAAACAACGTCTGACGGTAATATCCGCAGCCTTTTAATAACGCACACATGTCACTGCGGCAGCATCGTATACAGCACAGTGTGTGTGTGTCTGTGTGTGTGTGTCTGTGTCTCTGGAAGTGAAGCTGTCAGCTCACCGTACATGGCCTCTGCACCACCTCACAGACTAACCTGCACACACATGGTGCAGTGTGGTAGGTGTGGGTGTTTCCCACAAAGCTCTCACAGCAGCAGGATGACAGCCACAGTTGAAGCCTCGCAGTGTTTTTGTGTTTTCAGGGCGGATCACAGAGAAGTCCGTCAGCTTCCAGGAGCTGAGCTGGAACCAAAAGCTGCAGGAGCTGTTGTCGTGATGACACCAGGCAGAAGTTAGCTGGCTGTGCACAACATTATCGTAACCAGAGTAACAGCAGTAAGCGTGTTGCACTCATGTCCAGAGAAGATTTTCTGAATGTCTCTTTCACTTTTACTGAAGCCTAAATGACGGATAAATTCAATCTCTTTGCAGAGATTTCCTTAAAAACAACCGAAGCTGTAAGACTGCTGTGTGCTGGGAAATGACTTTGTCATACCTCACTGACATTTTTAATCAATACTGACTTGTTTTCACTCCTGGTTTTGAATTTCTTCTATTTTCTGCTACCTCAGATTTGTGCAACCTGAGATCTGTAACTGTAAAATTTCTTCTGATTACACCCGTTATCCGACAACCCATAGTCGATCATGGGGAGCACACTGCTGACACCCTCTGCTCCTCCTCATCCTCAAAGTTATCCAACCTTTATAAACCATCACCATGACAACTGGATTTATGGCAGACTTTACACCTATAGGAGCGAGGTGTAAGATTTAAGGTGTAACTTCTGCCTACGTTGGAACTATCTCAGCTGGTGCAGCAGCTGTTTCTTGTTTAGTTCAATGTACTTCTTTAGACAGGACAGCTGAAATGAGACGGGAAATGTTGGGAGGAGAGAGAGGGGGGTGACATGCTGCTAAGGGTCGAGGTCACTTTGCATAGAAACCTCTACCATCAGTGTGTGGAAGTGCTTTGAGTAGTCAGAAGACTAGAAAAGAACGATCCAAGCTCAAGTCCATTTACTGAATTAAACAAACGCACACCCTTATTTTTATTTTTACAGGGACAACGTGTGAACACATATCTGTTTGTCTAAAATATTCTTCTTATCGTAACTTTGTTCCTGTTATAATTCACTGGAGATACTGTGACCTCCACATGTTTACAGCTGTGGACTCTGAGGGCCGGCAGCTAAAAGAAGCATCTCTGACTCTCCCACAGAAACCAGAGAAACCAGAGAGGCGGCAGCAGAGCGAGCGGCCGCGCAGTGTGTTCTCAATCTTGCTGGCTGCATATCAGCTGCTGCCATCTGTGCCAGCATCATCTCACATTCAGCTCCTCTCTCTGAGCCCGCAAATCGAGCAGGCAGATTCTCCTAAAGCTTTGGCATTACACAGGGAGGGGAACAAATGGGATTTCTCTTGTCTTTGATCTTTATTTTCAGTCTGATGCCATCTGCATGCAGAGTCTCCAGCATGGCCCTCTGCTGCAGACAAGGGAGCCACATTAATATTTAAATGGCAGCAATTATCCAAAGATTCTTGTTACCACATGTCCCGTTGTGAGGCTGCCACTGACATTCACATTCTACTACACATTTAAAACCACTGGATGTTTGTGTGTCAGCACACAGTGAACGTAACGCAGCTCGAGAGCGACCCCACGAACAAAATGCACACGGCAAACAGTCAGAGTGATGCGATTTAGTGTAATGATGTTTCTGCTTCTGGTCGCCACATTCAGAGAGATCTTTAAGCGTAATCACACGTAATTACAGCCCATTACAGTCGGCAGCTCGGCGTGTGAGGGATGAAGAGGAGTAATCCTCAGGAAGGTGGAGGCTGCTGCTGTAGCTGCATGAGCTGCAGATAAAATCCTGTTTCCTCTCACATCCCGGAAAATTCAATATCAAAGCAGGTCTTATCCACAACAAACCAATGTCAGCGAATGAAGAAACAGTTCTGCATTGTGGGAAACATGCTTAGCCTAGCTTAGCATAAAGACCGGGAGCAAAGAGCAAGTCGCCTCAGTCCAGAGTTCAATCCTTTACCCGCCGTCCCACACACACCCGCTGATCACTGTGAGGGAGTTTATTGGTTTAATGTTTAAGAAACTACAGACGTTCAAATGCAGATTTGTTCTTCAGGATGCTGAATTATGTATCAGCCAGGTTTGATTTGGTTTCCTGCACAGATTAAAGATCTCAACAGGTTCAGAAAATCTATCATTTTACTTGCAGAACACTGGAGTGCCCTGATTGGATGTTGTGTTATCATGTGACAATGGTGTTTTTAAATGATCAGTCCAGAACCAAACAAAGGCTGTATAAAACATGAACGTGTTCTCAGTGATGTCACTCATTGGTTTCTGCAGAGCACAACTGAAGCCCATCAGGTGGTCGCCATATTGGAAATGCTGTCTCAAACAAACTTTCAGTCGTCCCAGTGACAAAGAGGTGGAGCTGAGGCGGGCCTTCAGCCTCCTGACTGACAGATACAACGCACCTACACATCTGTCAAACTAGCCACGCCCCTATACATGAATGAATTTTTGCCCTATGATCAAAACAGATGTGTCATAAAATAAATTCCACGCCAATGTGTGCAGATAAAGACATGAACTATTCCAGGCTGCAAACATGTTTATTTCCAGTGTAAAAATGCACATTTAAGACTCCAGGGGCTTTTGCAGCCAGCCTCAAGTGGACATAGGAGGAACTGCAGGTATTTGCACATCTGCACTGGCTTCCTATTTCAACACTGGAGATTGTCACTTGAAGACCCCGATGTTATACACAATTTGCAACAGCAAATGAATTGTTTTAATGCATTCGATGAATTTCTTAAAGGGAGAATGTGCAACATGTTCCACATCAATATATCATAAATCAAGTCTACTGTGTAAATGTCTCTCTGAGTCATGAGTGCGCCTCTGTGGCCAAGGTCTCTGTGTCTCTCCTCATATCTGGATTGTTTGGCAGACAGTCTGCTCTCCTTAATATTAAACGTATCATTGAATCAAATCACAAGGTTTTAGGTAGAGTAGGTAGGGTAACATGCCCCTGACTGTAGCATCATCTTGAGGATAAATACCAAGCCTGTTGGACGTTCACTGTATTACATGTGTGCTGTTAACGCCATTTCTCCTCATACATAAACAACTTCAACTTCAGCCATCTGAATCTCCTCAATCTTTCTTGTGTAAAGTCAAGTATCTACAAATGTCCTCAACAGACGGGACGGCCGGCTCCTCCCCTTGTGTATAAAACCTGTTTTAGTCAAGGACTAGAGAAAAGAAGAAGAACATACTCACTGATTATTCTGTGTCAATTTACATGTAATGTGAAGCTACGAGCTAACTAAAGAGCGCTAACATTAGCATGCTAACACATCAATGCCGACCACAGGCAGCAGCTCGAGCAAAGGACAGTTTTTCGGCCGCTTGTGCTTGACTCCTCGTAGGAACGCAATGGGAAACGGGTTGGAGGTGTGTCTCTGGAGGAGAGCAGAGGCTTCAGTATGGAGGAGGCGTGGCCAAACAGCAGTTTGTTTTAGTTTCAAGGTGTTGCTCAAGGGCGACATAAAAAAACAGAGGTAAAAACAGAAATGTAACGGTGCAGAACACGAGAGATTGTTGGATTGAATGCACACAAATGAAACAAGACAATAGAGTATAAATATCTCCTGTGTTCATGAAGGTGACATGTCTGTTTCTATGAATGTAGAGTGCTGTGTTTGTAGAGAGGGATGTAACATCTGTTAAAACAATCATCTTCCTCTGTAACAAATAATCCATCTCTGCTGGGATCCGTTCTGTACAGTCGTCACACACTCAGAGGTTTTTTTGTTGAGTTTTGTAAAAGAAAGAAATTAGCCTCAGTTTGCAAATGAAGAAAAGAGTGAACATTAGTAACGCTGCACAATAAGAGCAGCCTGATCTAATCTCACAGAATAATTGTATCGGAGATCATTAACACCTGCGAGCTCCATTAACAGCAGAGTAAATGTGAGAGGTTGTGCAATCAGACGTCATTATTGGAAAACATGTTCTTCTGTGGATGAGGAGGCTGATTGTCTGAGAACACACTGAATGAATTTTTCACCGCTGACCTCGTTCACCATCACAGCTCCTGTTTCATTACTTTAATTGATCCTGACTGTTTGCACCTTCTCTCCGGTGTCACTGCACTTCAAGAAGATGAACACAATGACATTTACATCTTTAATTAGTGGACTATTTGTTTTTTTAGATGTAAAATTAGCCGATCCCCCTGAGGATTTCAGAGCAGCAGATCCACGACTCTGTTGGCTTTAATCGCACATCGACATAACGAGGAATCGCTCTTCGACGGAGGTAAAAATCTGTTTTTAGAAAACAACAAAGACGGACTGAACGATGCATGAAAGCAGGATTTAACATTTCAAATGATGCTTAAAACAATGTGACGGAGGTGTTATCTCCTCTCTTCTTCTGCTGCGGCACAAAGGAAATAAGGAAACACAGGCACAAATACATATATGAGGATTAGATTGAATTCACACGTTCGTATGCAGGAGCATGGGAGCAGTGACGGCTCCGAATTACACGCAACATTTCTATTCTATTGTCTCCAAATCTCTGGGATTCACCAGCAAAATGCTGCTCAGATTATCATTGCGTGTGTGTGTGTGTGTGTGTGTGTGTGTGTGTGTGTGTGTGTGTGTGTGTGTGCTTTTGTGTGTGTGTGTGTCTGTGTGGAGAAGTGGGACACTTGTGAATGAATCAAATCAGAAGAAAGGAATAGAAACAAAAAGAGTCCGACCACATAGACGGTAAGAACACAAATGAAACCTAAATAACAGAAGAAATCAACCAATAGAAATGTTTCTTACTGAAGTGTCCTTCTTCTCCATACAGGCCTGTGGTTCATATTTTTCTGCAGCAGGTTAACTTGCAGCACGCTATCGGCCTGGTTTTGGGCCTGATTCCCCTCCTGACAATCAGAGTCCTGATCTTTGAATGGTCTGACAGATGATCTTGTCGAATGCTCCTGTGGTGTGAGGAGTTAAGATCCATTGGATGCGATCAACAAGATGTCTGGGACGCGCTATTTTCAAATATTCACTAATAAACGTGTTTAATATTTAAGATCTGATATCCTGTTGTGTGAGGTGAACCCTGAAGACAGCCGAGCACGCACTCTGATCGTCACATGACGAACAAAGCCAATCTGGAGCAAATGACCGAAGAAGGCAGAACAAGCAATACAGCGCAGATATTTTAGCGGGCAGATTCCACAGAATCCGTCCACGCTGTTCTCACCGGAGCTGATCCCGCCCTCTCTCGTGCACGCTCGTGTTTCCACAGCACGTGTTGCGGTACGTTTCAGCCACAAGCCAGCAATGCCACTCTGCTCTGCTCAGCTCCAAGTACTTGCTGAGTCTATTTTTGGACAGGAACTCAGACATGCATAGAGCATCCGGTTAATTTCAAAATAAAACATCATGTACATATGATGCATATCCCATCACATTATCAACGTTACGTCAAAAGCCAACATGTTGTTTGCGTTCTCTTTACTCCCTCGTGATGTAAGCGTTCTCCTGTGAGCTCGTGAATCTCATTTCAAATCTACAGCGGAGATGAGACGGATACACAGATCCTGTAGAAACTGCCACTAAATTCCACCAGATGCGTGTTCAGTCCATCACTGGCCCGTCACGCCAGCGGATCTAAAAGGTTTTGAGTTTAGTTCATGTGTGTGCTTCTTCTGGCTCAAACTCAGGTTTTGATGGTTGGGAACAATGACCTTATGTGTGTTTGATGTAGTGTTTATAAGGGTTGTTATACCACATATACATCGTATTATCTCAGCGCTGTCACGCTTGATGCTCTTATTACTTCAGGAACTCCTTGGTCTCACGACTCCAGCTGTCCGGTGGTGCTGCTAGAAGTTTTGGGTAAGGGAGCGTTGGAGGAGGAAGGTAGGCGGTGCGCTGAGGGACAGTTTTGTTTTGAGGCTGCTGGACATCTACTCGAAGAGTCACTTATTATAAATGTTACGTAACGCCCTCTGAACTCTACAAATGCACTGAAACACTTGACTGAGTGTTGTCCATTTACCATTTCAAATCTGAATTGTTCATCTTTGTGTTGCTAATCTTTTCAGAGCTTTTTGTCTGTTCAGTCTCTGTTTATCTCCATCATCCGTCTTTGTTTCCCACTTTCTGTCAGCTAAAGAGATAATGATATCAGAGTGTGTCTGAAGCAGTGACCAACCTTAACATAGATGCAGAAATGACTCACATAGGTTTAGTGAAACTGGACTCGGAGCAGCAGCACCTGAAATAAAACGTGTTTCTCCTCTGGATGGAGGATGGGAGCTTCCAGCAGTCTGTCAGTATAAAACGTCTCCCTGCGTCTGTCTGCACGTCTTCAGCTGTCAGACGGTCTGCAGCATCACGAGTCAGTGAGCCATGAGGAAACATGTGCTGGGATCAGCTCTTACTGGTGTGACATCTTCAAACAGCATGTGTGCATGGAATAGAACCTGCTTCAGTTTATTACTGAACTAACGCTTTAGCACTGCATGCACAGGGTGACACTTTACTGCTATGACATCATCAAGGTGAGGTGAGTAGAAACGGTCTATGGGTAGACTGTTCTGTGTCTGTCTGAGTGTCTGTCTGTCTGGATTTCTTTCGTTGGATATTTTTATAAATCCAGCACTCGCATGCTGTTTTCTTTTTCAAAGTGTCTTACCCAATAATTACATTTAAGTGAAACATCATTTTCTTCACCCTGGTTCAGTTTCATGCACGTGTCTTTTGATTTATTTTAATAAAGAGAGAAATCCGTGTGACGACCAAAAACCACTGGAGACAGGACTCACATGCAGGACACGAGGAAGTACTGCTGGTAAGCTTGACGAGGACAAAGAGGAACTGGCACAGAAGGAAGTAGACACTGGTTAAATATTAGGGTGAGGGGGAGACAATAAGACGCAGAATGAAACAATCACAGACACATGAGAGCAGGAAGTGGAGGATCTGAAACAAGAGGAGAGGTAACAAGGGGGAAAATGAAAATACAACTTATGATGCAGAGCAGGACATGACAAGCTGAAGAGAAACCCAAAGAACAATCTCATCCCTTTGCAGCTTCGCCTTTACTACTTATGGAGTTTATTTTTTGCGATCTATTCAACGTAGTTTTCCCTCACGTCTGTGTGAAGAACGCGTGTAATGTATGAGAGTATCACACCAGAACTCGACCTGCATCAGTTCATCTGTCTGCATTGAGAAGTGGACCTCGCACACTACCGTGAACCCTGAGAAACAGCCAGTTCAGTGTTCTGTCTCTTGTTATCGTGATATTTGGGCCAGAAGTGGCGACATTTTGAATTCATACTATCATTGGAAAAGTGTTTTTAAAATTAGAGGAATTGTAGAGGAACTTTTTTATCCACAATGTATAATATGATATGAATAATACAGGAAATTATAACAGAGACAAACAAACAGCTTCCTCTCCGTCTTTTGCCTGCTCCACTTTTCAGAAAATGTGTGCTCAAACAGGCCGTTTGGAGATTTCCCCTTCATGACATCACAAAGGGCAGTAACCCCTCCCCCAGGTGGGTGACACTCCCACAGCTAGGTGTTTGTTCTGCCCTCTGAGTCTGCCTTCTCACCGTAAACAATAGGACATGGAGCGAGAAAGCCCGAGCCATCCAAGCCCTTCCAGAGAGGGGCGTGGTCAGACACAGCTCATTTACATTTAAAGCTACAGACACAGAAACAGCCTGTTCTGAGCAGGGCTGAAATAGAGGGGTTTATAGGCATGATCAAATACAGGATCAGAGTGGATTTAGAACAAGACACTTCACACACATGTTTTGTGGAGCTCTGAGACTTATTTACACTGAAGAGGAGGAGAATAGTGACCTTTAAGTCTGGCTGTATAAACATCAGCACACCGCTGCCCCCCGCTGTTCCATACCTCCACTGCACCAGAAAAAGAAAAACAGATTAAAGACTAAAAGAGCGACAGAGAAAACCACCTGGAGAGAAAATTCTCCCCGCTGATATCACATAGTAAACAGAGTATCAGGTGGGAGTCTGCAGTGAAAGCTCCTGATGTAACAGTGTTAGTCCTCTAATCATGTAATCTTGTTAAACACAGCAGCGTGAGATGATAGAACAAACACGTATTTACATTTTGAAGACTTCTGAACTCACACGGATTAACCGGCATCAAACATTCACCCATAAGGCTTTATTTAGCACGAGGAGAGGTTTTACACGCTTTAATGCATCGACATGTAGCGCAGATGAATTTATGTTGGTTGAAATAAACCTGCCTGTATTACAGTGTGTGTGTGTGTGTGTGTGTGTGTGTGTGTGTGTGTGTGTGTGTGTGTGTGTGTGTGTGTGTGTGTGCGTGTGCGTGTGTGTGTGTGCGCAACTTCACTTGTTTCCTCTTTGCACAGAGGAGTCAGGGCGTCTCAGGATGGATGATGTTCCTGAGGGCTCCCATCGGCCGATCTGGAACACACTCCTTCTCCTCCTACACACGTACACACACACACACATAGGGGCACACACACACACCCACACCCACACCCACACCCACACACACACACACACGTACACACACATGTCTATGGTGCTCGCTTAATGCTAATTTGGCGGGTGTCACCCTGCTGATTGGGTCATTAGTTGCTCCCTAACGTCCTGTCAGAGGTTTCATTTCCCGTGCCCTCTGTGGGTTAATGAGCTGAACGGTGGTGGGGAGCTGAGGCGGGGATGAGGGGGTAAGAGGGACAGTTTATTCTGGCAATGTTTCCTCCTTCGTCCGGCCTCATTTGCATGTCAGGAGGAGGCGAGCTCCTGCACAGCGAGGGGGAGTCTCCCCAGCAGCGCCCTGAGAGAGAGAGAGCGAGCGAGCAGAGGAACGGTGATTTGGGCCAATTAGGACGCTCAAACAGCACAGAGACAGCGGCGGTAAGGGAGTCATTATGAGAGGAGAAGGTGTTCATTAACACAAACAGGTGAGCACAGAGGAATGAAACCTTTCCCCCGAGGACACGCAGATACCTTATTCCCAGCGTTTAGAGGAACATGTTGGAAGAACGCCTCTTTTCTTTCTATCGACTGTGAGAGGTTTCTGTATCGAGTAACTCCATCAACTAAATTATTTTATTTCTCTTAACACTCGTGACTTTCCAAAATGATCCAGTAAGGTATTTATTTACCTCTGAAGGGAACGCTCAAGATGGACACTATAATCCAACAACCTAAAAGCCCTCCGCCATCTTATGAAGAAAAACCAGAATAGCAAGACCAACATCATGTACGTAACCTCGAGGTCATACAGATTGTTGTGATATAAGTTATGTTGCTTTCTCTCTTGCACAAAACTCCTGAAAACTTCCTGAGGTTTTCAGGGCGAGCTGAACAGACATTTTGAAAATGTTTCCTGCCAGTCCTCCTGGTATGTGTTTTATCGTAAAGTCTGGTCGATGTGAGAGCGCAGCAGGAAGTATTCAGGAAAATTCACCATGAGCGGCGAGCAGAAGATGATTTTTATTATCACACCAGCGTAGACTGTATGCACGTGAACTACTGTGATGTCCGTACACGTAATGAAACTGTTTTCTGTTTTCTGTTCGTTAGTTCTTCTCTTTTGTTTTATTGTGAAAAGTCAATGCAAAGAAAGCAGTCGTTCTTCTTCACCTTCCTCCATCCTCTTGAGGCTGATGGTTCAGTATTTTAGGTCAAACCCGGAGCATAAAACCAGAAGTGTTTCTTAACATTCACACATAAAGATAACATCAGACTACTGATGGACACCAGATACTCGCCTGTAGCAGAAGGTCTTTGTTGGTGACGTGTTTCTCTGCAGAGAAGGAGAAGAGAGTGAATCATGTTAATGTGTCGTCACGTCCTCTTTGATTCAAAAACATCTTCAGTGAAATATAACATTAAAGACGAGGGTTGTTGTGCGTGAGCTCCACCTTCAGCTCGCTCTTCAATCAGAAACTGTAATCAACAGCTTTCATTGTGTTTGTGTATCAAACTGAGATCAATACCTGCAGAATCCAAAGAGCGTACACACAAATATCATTGATTGGTTTGTTTATTGAGATGTGATCTTCCATCCTCTCCATATTTGCCTTGTGTGTGTTTTTAGTTCAGGACGACTCCTCTCTCTGGTGGACGTGACGGTACATCACTTATTCTAGATTATCTTTAGAGGGTCTTCTGAAAACTCCTGATGAATATTGAAAGAAAAAAAATTGATGTATGTAGCAGAGTTTGAGGCTCGGACTCCAGTCACACTTTAGTCGCTCACAGATGTGACTTGAGACTTGACTTAGACTCGCCCCTCAAAGACTTCAGACTCGACTTGGAGGTTTGGGACTCGTGCCCAATCTTTTTATTTTTTATTCCTTGCATCATCACAAGCTGAATGTTTTCTCTCCCATCATGGCGAACCCCCGCATCGTGTTTGAGCGGTCACACTCTACAGGTGACACGATGACGAGCACATCACCTGCAGCTGACTTGGACTGGCCCTCAAAGACTCGGCCCGTCTCTGGTATGTAGTAAACAGGGCAGTGTGTACTGTAGAGGGTTGGCATTGCTGTCCGTGGTGCTGAACTTGACTCCAACTCACCACTCCTCTTTTTCAGCTGGTTGAAACCAAGAGGCAACCTGCAGTGTTGAAAAATAAAACTGATGCATTAGTTCAAATAACTGCAGTTCCTCTAGTGTCCACTTGAGGCTGGCTGCAAAAGTCAGGAAATACTCATTAGGTGCCATAAAAAAATGGTAAACTTTCACAGTAGAAAAAAACATGTTTACATTCTGGGTCAAAACATGATTCATGGACGGTTCACACCCGAGCTGTTTGGACCAAACAATGGAAGTGAACAGAAATGCAGTGCATTATGGGTTGAATTTGGTTTCCTTGTCTGACTTCCTGTCGGGTCTATCTGCTCAGCTTGACACGTGCTTGCAGCCGGCTCCATCGAAAAAAGACACGGCGCGTTTTTGGAATGAAGCAGAGCGGAGTGGCGCTGCTGGCACCCTTCAGACAAACTGAAGTGCGTGCTGTGGAAATACGATTGTTGACTAAATGGTAAATGGACTTGTAAAGAGTCCATCAGTATTAACTCATCAATTCATACATATTCATACGCCGCCGACAAAGCAGCGGGAGCAACTTGGGATTAAGTGTCTTGCCCAAGGACACATCAACGTGTTGCTGCAGGAGCTGGGGATCGAACCCCCGACCTTAATGTTGAGAGACGACCGACTCTACCAACTGAGCCACAGACTACAGTGGAAGCTAACTGCGCCGTAGTGTGCAGCACGGATCACGGCGTGCACAGAGAATGTGGAAATTGGCAGTTACACGATCTACATAAAGATAAAGATGAACTTTATTGATCTCCCACTGGGGGAAATGTTGTTACAGCTCAAAAACAGGAGTATAATTAGCAAAAAACAAACATATTTACATCAAGTAAATAAAGCAAGAAAATACAATAGAGATAAAATAATACTAGGCATACACTATGTACATTTCCACTGTGGAAAGACAGAGGACAGTTCTTATTAAAAACACACAGTGTGTAGAATTACTGTTGTGATGAAACATTAGAGTCAGGTGGTGGTACTGTTGAAAAGTCTGACTGCAGATGGTAAGAACGACCTGCGGTAGTGCTCAGTCTTGCAGGGTGGTGTCTGAGTCTGCTGCTGAAGTTCTCCAGGTGAGTCCAGGATCTGTGCAGCAGGTAGATGACAGCGTCATCAACCCCGATGTCCGGTTGATATGCGAACTGCAGAGGATCCAGATTTGAAGTCACCAGGGGGCGGAGGTTGTTGAGGTAGAGTAGAGTTTATTGTCTCCCTTTAAAGATCTGATCATGCAGTCTGCATAAGCATCTGTCGTCCTCTCTCCTCTGCTGGGTTGTTGTGGTTTGTTCGATGTGCAGACTCTGTCAGCAGGAAGATGTGTGATTCCAGCTTACAGCCGCCGCTGCAGCCGAGAAAGACCAGAAAATGACAGTTTGTGAGTTTGATGACATGATTCCCACAGGACGCTTCTTTACAGTGCGGGTATATTTCCTGTTGATCTGCAGCAGCAGGGAGGTAATCCAGAGACTACAGTACACACAGTACAGTGCAGACACATCCTTCAAACAACACAACACTTCCCGCTGAGCCTCTGCAGCATCACTGTGAATAAAACAAACTGACACCGAACATGAACTAATGGAGGCAAAGTAAAGAATGAAATCTGTGCAGATGTAGAAACTGAAGGTTAGTTTTAACCCTTCAGTCCACGCTGGTTCTGCTTTCTCTCTGTAGTCACACTGCACAGAGTGAAAGTCACTCACGTAATGCTTCATCTTCCCTCTTCATCATTCTTCACTCACTGAAGAATATTTGAGAGTAAGGATTCTATTTCTGTAGCAGGGTACACCAGTACAAAGTCAATGGTTTGATAGAGCTCAGATACCGAGTTTAGTTTCAACTGGTTTATCTGACGACAAAGAAAAAAGAGTAACAATAGCATTCATCTCCACATCATAATCCAAGTCATACATCAGATGTAACAAAGCTAATACTCATCATTAAATCATATGCAAATCCAGGATTAAAGATGTAAACAGAGTAAATCAGTAGAGTAAATAGAGCATGAACTAATTAAATGCTTCTTTTTTATTTCTTAAACAAAGGAAACGTACATTTTAAAGCACACGGTCAAAACTAGCTGTAGTGATGAGGAGTCCACGTGCTGCAGCCAGCTCCAGTGTTCTCAGAGAGGTGACACAGGTGAGCTGGCTGCCTTTATTGGCTCTGAAGCCCCGCCCATGCAGGTAACAGAGTCAGGGAAGGAGGGGGGATTTCTACAGGCAGTAACTCATAAAGACAAAGCACTCGATTATTGATCCGTGTAAAACCTCAGATTCTGACTTTCGATTTGGATAATGTTCTGCACGACATCTCGGCCCAACTGAACACAAAAAAACCAACTGTCACATTATTAGACTGATTGTTGACGAATACCTTTAATTATAATTAATCCGTCCCTCAGGGTTCGGATGTTGCCGACAGGAAGGTCTTTGCAGAGAAGAAGAAGGAAAGTGATGAAGGTGTAACAAAGGAAAAAGGTGTCAGAGCAGAGGATAAAAACAGTCTGCCGAAGGCGAGGGCTGTAGGAAAAAAAAGTGTTTCTAATCTGTCATTGGCTTGGTCTCAATAACTGTTTAAACAATGTTCACACCTTCAACACCTGCAGCAGCTCACACACACCTGTGTTTCATCAGACAGACCCGATGTTGTTATGTTCGCTTTAGGAAAAAGAACAAAGGTTCAAGAGACTGAAGGTCAGAAACAGAGAGACACGTATCTTTAGGCGATCTGCGCTTTACCTGTTCAGTTCATATCTATCTGTCTTCAGTCTTCTAGAAATCAAACGTCTGTTCAGTTTGAACCTTCTGCTCCATCCACGCCCGCGTCACTTCATCCACGAGCCAATGAGCTTCTCCTGCCTGACGCTGCTGAAGGTTCATTTCTACATGTTGTCTCATACTGCAAATTTTCACAAATGAAAAGAAAAAGGAACGCATCCGACTCAGTGTGCAAGGTGTCTGTGCGTAATGTTTTTTATCAGATTACGGATCAGAAAAAAAACAGACTAAGTGTGCAAAGACCTTAGGCCCCGTGTCCACTGAGCCTTTTTTTCCAGGCAGAAAAGCGGCTGTGCACTTGGGAGTGTTTGCATGAAGCGTTTGTGCGCTGAGAAGAAAAGTGCTGCACGTCCGTCCTGTCTCTGTGACAACAGTCTGTTGACAACGGCCGCTGTATGAACGACACTGCTTTGTTACTTTTTACTGCATGTTTTATATTTGAGATCGTTTATTTCCCGATCAGACACGGAGCGAGGAGGATGCGGGTACAAGACACGATCCGTAGGAGACAGAACTACGAGGAATATCATACATTAGGAGCGCCGGTGACGTCAACAACGCCTTTCTGAAAAGTGGAAAGATTTAAACTCCACGCTCTCTAGTGGCTTGCTGCTGCAAACGCTCTCTGCTCATTAAAACATTTTTTTAAAGAGGCTGGCGGACACCAAAAAAAACACTATAGGGGGACACAGAGCCTGAGAGTCTTAAATTTGTGTTGGACAGTGAAACAGATTGAAAACTTGTTTAAGCCATTCATCGTCTTCAGATGTGACAGGAAGTCAGACTGAAGTCTTTAACAAGTCTTTTCAAGGTCTCTTCAAAGTCGACGACTTTAGTGCACAGTCAGAACTTCTGAACTCGATGGAGGAGCTCCCCAGGTCCCAACAAAAGACGAGTGTGAGGCGTCTCAGGTGCTGACTGTGGACTCTACAAACTGCTTGATTAAAGCGTGTCATGTTCTTTCATGTTTGAGTTATGCAGAAGTTGTGTGAGCTCATGCTCTCCTGCTGGTTCAGACTTTAAAGTGAAGTTTTGTTGAAGGGTTAAAAGGACTTACATGAAACTTGATCTCATATGGGCTGAGTCTGCACATGTCAAGCTGCAGGATATGTAAAGGATGTCCCCATCTTGTCCTGATTCTGCTTCATCTTTCTTTCTTTCCCTCACTTAGAAACCAAAATGTTTCTCAAACTGTCCCCCCACCTGCAGTATTTCTCCACGTCTTTGTATTTCTCTTTTTTTCTGCAGATTCTCTTCGTCCTGTCGCTCCTTTTTCCTGTTTCAGAGCTTCTTTGAAAATACTTCTTTCTCTCCTTCAGCCTTTGATATGTTCCCCCCGGCTCCTCTGTGGCCTCAGCTAAACTGTGTTTGGATCTGAGCGTCTGAATGGGGGTTTGAAGTGTCTGGTTCTCTGAATGGTAATGTGCCTGCCACCTCTAATAGCAGTGCCACACAGCAGAGAGACGCAGATGGAAGGAGGGGATCAACCTGTCAGGTCAGTAAGTAAAGACAGAATTTCTCGCCGACGGTCTGATGAGGGAGTATGTAAAGGTTACAGAGCGCTGCCTTCCCACAAAGTGCTCTGAGTGTGGTGACACTGATTTTTCTGCAGAGAGAGAGAGAGAGAGAGAGAGAGAGAGAGTACTTTTCTCCATCTGTGGGTTTCATATGAGCATCAAGGTCTGTCCCTGCACTCAGCATTATCAGACTTATATAAAGACATGCCTGGTCTTTGTCTAAGAGTCTGTGAACTTCTACTGAACCAATGCTCCAACAAAGAGTGAAATACTCTGTAAAACTACGTCATGGCAGGCAGGAGCTGCAGTGCTGTGAAGGTACTTTAGAAAGAAGTCATCAACTTTCACCTCAAAGTAGGGCTCACGACTTTCCCTCCTTCATGCAGGAGGAACAAATATTTTCTCATGCATTGATAGAAATGTTCAACATGAGAGGAGACCTGTTGTTGACATTTAAAGCTCAATGTTTAGAACCGACCAGACAATTGTTAAAAACAGCGGGGATAAATTGATGGACATCTTCTTTTTCTTTTGCCTCGCTTCGATGATCAGCTTCCCTGGGTGATGGCTTCTTATATATATATATATATATATATATATATATATATATATATATATATATATATATATATATATATATATATATTATGCGTTTAGTTGTGTCTCCTTCTTCTTCCTTCGTTTGTTGAATAATAGCGATTAGCAAACAGCTACGAGCAGATTACCACCACCTGGCTTTTAGTGGGAGTACTGCTCCGTGTGCTCGCCTTTTATCGCCACTTCGACGTAGGCTTCGAGTGCATGCACCCAACCTGCTATTGTTCGGGACGAATACAAAAACCGTTACAGGCCTAATAAATATAAATATATAGAGAGAGTGTAATAGGCAGTACGTTAGCATAAGGTTTTTACACAGCCTCACATCCACTCTGCCTCTACACTGCCCCTACTGGTCATGTGCATACTGCATCTTGTGTCCTTGTCATGTTAATTTTTAAAGTTGTGCACAAACCAATGCGCCAAAAACTTGCAGGGCGCCGAGGTAGCCGTCACGCCCACACGTACGCAAAGTTAAAAGCAAGAATATCTGCAGCCTAAATTTTCTAAATAACAAACCTAAAACACGTTTCTGCAAACAAAGTCACACAGGAAGGAAGAACGTCGACATTTATAGTAATAATAACTTTATTTTAAAATCAAGGGTTTACAAAGGGCTTTGACACGTGCCGAAGCAAACACAACAACAAAACAACAAAAACACGACAACAAAGCAACCCACGAAAGAGACACACAACCAACAATACCCCAACAAGAACCTGACCACCATCAGAACCAGGTTCCAATCTGACCTGTGGCTCCTTTCCTGCATTCCCCACTCTCTCTCTCTCCCTGATTTCAGACTTTTCAGCCACTGTC
This sequence comes from Tautogolabrus adspersus, assembly GCA_020745685.1. NCBI lineage: Eukaryota > Metazoa > Chordata > Actinopteri > Labriformes > Labridae > Tautogolabrus > Tautogolabrus adspersus. The sequence continues at coordinate 2,332,829 of CM036540.1, forward strand.
CTATCTCTCAAATAAAGACACAAAAAGCCCCAAAATACATCATAAAAAAAAAGATTTCAGTAAATAAGAAGAAGAAGTTACGACTTCAGTCGACAACCAGGACGCTCTCTGTTCAGTTGTTGACCCAGTGAACATCATACTTCATAAACATGAAACACAGAATAGAGGTCTTTATAAATTAAAGATAAAAATTAAGTAAAAACAACAACTGAAACATGAACATGTAAATGAATGGAGGAATGCAAAAGAGTCACTGCATTAAACTCACAGATGAACATTAAAGATGGAGATACACATCCACCAGCTGATGCAGGAAGGATTTTAGTTTTCACTTGTTATGGGTTTTATTTCATGTACTATAAGCATATTATTCAGTCCTGTCCCCGATTTAAGATTGACATAGTCCAACCTGATTCGTCAGATTTTGCTCATCACCGACTGATCGTCAAAAATGTTGTTGTCATTGATCCATATTCTCATTTGAGACAACCACATGAGGCAACAATCTACACATCTGTCAGACCACCACAGCAAACACAATCTACACATCTGTCAGACCACCACAGCAAACACAATCTACACATCTGTCAGACCACCACAGCAAACACAATCTACACATCTGTCAGACCACAGCAAACACAATCTACACATCTGTCAGACCACCACAGCAGCCACAATCTACACATCTGTCAGACCACCAGAGCAGCCACAATCTACACATCTGTCAGACCACCAGAGCAGCCACAATCTACACATCTGTCAAACCACCACAGCAGCCACAATCTACACATCTGTCAGACCACAGCCACAATCTACACATCTGTCAGACCACCACAGCAGCCACAATCTACACATCTGTCAGACCACAGCCACAATCTACACATCTGTCAGACCCAAGGTTATAATCGTTAACGAAAACTAACGAAAAAACTAAAACTAAAATGTCAAAATAATTTTCGTTAACTGAAACTAAAATAAAAACGAGACTTTTCCTAAAAACGATAACTAACTAAAACTGCATTGTGTGTTTACAAAACTAACTAAAATAAAATAAATTAATAGCCAAAATGCCCTTAGTTTTCGTCTTTACAATTTTTTAAATCAGTATGCCTAGTATTTTCAGTTGAAAATCTCGTCGATCATGCCTTTTTTTTGGGAGGGGGGGGGGGGGGTTCTCTAGCAGCACGGCTAGCACGTGACACAACAACGCGTCTGTTTACAATCTAACTTTATTTGGCATCATGGCGGCGTCGGTAAAAGTGGGGAGGAAACGGCGGAGTCTGCTTTGGGATTACTTTGAATATTAGACAAAAGCAAATGTCTGCTAGTTGAAGGTGAAACATTATGTGGAATGTATCTCAAGGGGAAGCCTCACTAATCTTAAAGTTCATTTAAGAAGCCTACACAAAACGGCGAACCTAGCTTACATCGACAAGGTAAGGATGGACGCCCAGCCCCCCTCCCCTGATACAGGAGCTAATCCCAGGCCCATGATACTACGGGGGTCCGCCGGGATGTCCGCAGCGCGATGCTTTCAACGGAGACAAAATATCTTCTGGTTGGTAAACTCACAGGAACACCACAAGTGAGAGGAACAAACATGATTGTTAAGGCTAATGTTCTGTTATTGTACCCAGTTGTTTTTTCTCTGATTAATGAGACAAGCACAGTGACTGAGACATATCCATTATTGTTTGTCTTTAGTGGATTGTTGTGACAGTTAATCTTTTGAAATTCATTTGAATACATTTTTAAATAATAATAATAATAATAATACATTTTATATATAGAGCGCTTTACACGGTGCTCAAAGACGCTTTACAGATTAAAACAGTGAAAATGCATTTACAAATAAAAACACACAATTAAAATCAAACACCGGTTGTTATAAGTTAAAAGCAGTTTTGAACAGGTGGGTTTTGATGAGTTTTTTGAAAGTTGTTGGATGTGAGCAGTCTCTTATATGTTGTGGGAGAGAGTTCCAGAGGGAGGGGGCGGCTATTGAGAAGGCTCTGTCGCCCCAGGTTCGGTGCTTGGTCCTGATGGGAGGGGCAAGGAGATTTGCTTCGGAGGAACGGAGGCTGCGGGAAGGGGTGTGATGATGGAGGAGGTCAGTGAGGTAGGAGGGGGCCTGGTGATGGAGCGCTTTGTGGGTGAGGAGCAGGATTTTGAAGTGGATGCGTTGTTGGATCGGTAACCAGTGAAGGTTCTGGAGCACAGGGGTTATGTGGTCACGGGAGGGGGTGCGGGTGAAATGATGTCATGTTTGGAGTTGTTTATTTCACAATACTCTGTCTGGCCCTTTTGGGTCTAAACCTTACAAGTCCCGCATCATGTAAAAACTAAAACTAATAAAAACTAAACTAAAACTAATCATTTTCACAAAATAAAAACTAAACTTAACTAACAAACCAGCACTCAAAACTAATTAAAACTAAACTGAAATTGAAAACAAAAAGTCAAAACGAAATAAAAATAAAAACTAATGAAAAATCCAAAACTATTATAACCCTGGTCAGACCACCACAGCAGCCACAATCTACACATCTGTCAGACCACCACAGCATCCACAATCTACACATCTGTCAGATCACCACAGCAGCTACAATCTACACATCTGTCAGACCACCACAGCATCCACAATCTACACATCTGTCAGACCACCACATCAGCTACAATCTACACATCTGTCAGACCACCACAGCATCCACAATCTACACATCTGTCAGACCACCACATCAGCTACAATCTACACATCTGTCAGACCACCACAGCATCCACAATCTACACATCTGTCAGACCACCACATCAGCTACAATCTACACATCTGTCAGACCACCACAGCAGCTACAATCTACACATCTGTCAGACCACCACAGCATCCACAATCTACACATCTGTCAGACCACCACAGCAAACACAATCTACACATCTGTCAGACCACCACAGCAAACACAATCTACACATCTGTCAGACCACCACAGCAAACACAATCTACACATCTGTCAGACCACCAGAGCAGCCACAATCTACACATCTGTCAGACCACCAGAGCAGCCACAATCTACACATCTGTCAAACCACCACAGCAGCCACAATCTACACATCTGTCAGACCACCAGAGCAGCCACAATCTACACATCTGTCAAACCACCACAGCAGCCACAATCTACACATCTGTCAGACCACAGCCACAATCTACACATCTGTCAGACCCAAGGTTATAATCGTTAACGAAAACTAACGAAAAAACTAAAACTAAAATGTCAAAATAATTTTCGTTAACTGAAACTAAAATAAAAACGAGACTTTTCCTAAAAACGATAACTAACTAAAACTGCATTGTGTGTTTACAAAACTAACTAAAATAAAATAAATTAATAGCCAAAATGCCCTTAGTTTTCGTCTTTACAATTTTTTAAATCAGTATGCCTAGTATTTTCAGTTGAAAATCTCGTCGATCATGCCTTTTTTTTGGGAGGGGGGGGGGGGGGTTCTCTAGCAGCACGGCTAGCACGTGACACAACAACGCGTCTGTTTACAATCTAACTTTATTTGGCATCATGGCGGCGTCGGTAAAAGTGGGGAGGAAACGGCGGAGTCTGCTTTGGGATTACTTTGAATATTAGACAAAAGCAAATGTCTGCTAGTTGAAGGTGAAACATTATGTGGAATGTATCTCAAGGGGAAGCCTCACTAATCTTAAAGTTCATTTAAGAAGCCTACACAAAACGGCGAACCTAGCTTACATCGACAAGGTAAGGATGGACGCCCAGCCCCCCTCCCCTGATACAGGAGCTAATCCCAGGCCCATGATACTACGGGGGTCCGCCGGGATGTCCGCAGCGCGATGCTTTCAACGGAGACAAAATATCTTCTGGTTGGTAAACTCACAGGAACACCACAAGTGAGAGGAACAAACATGATTGTTAAGGCTAATGTTCTGTTATTGTACCCAGTTGTTTTTTCTCTGATTAATGAGACAAGCACAGTGACTGAGACATATCCATTATTGTTTGTCTTTAGTGGATTGTTGTGACAGTTAATCTTTTGAAATTCATTTGAATACATTTTTAAATAATAATAATAATAATAATACATTTTATATATAGAGCGCTTTACACGGTGCTCAAAGACGCTTTACAGATTAAAACAGTGAAAATGCATTTACAAATAAAAACACACAATTAAAATCAAACACCGGTTGTTATAAGTTAAAAGCAGTTTTGAACAGGTGGGTTTTGATGAGTTTTTTGAAAGTTGTTGGATGTGAGCAGTCTCTTATATGTTGTGGGAGAGAGTTCCAGAGGGAGGGGGCGGCTATTGAGAAGGCTCTGTCGCCCCAGGTTCGGTGCTTGGTCCTGATGGGAGGGGCAAGGAGATTTGCTTCGGAGGAACGGAGGCTGCGGGAAGGGGTGTGATGATGGAGGAGGTCAGTGAGGTAGGAGGGGGCCTGGTGATGGAGCGCTTTGTGGGTGAGGAGCAGGATTTTGAAGTGGATGCGTTGTTGGATCGGTAACCAGTGAAGGTTCTGGAGCACAGGGGTTATGTGGTCACGGGAGGGGGTGCGGGTGAAATGATGTCATGTTTGGAGTTGTTTATTTCACAATACTCTGTCTGGCCCTTTTGGGTCTAAACCTTACAAGTCCCGCATCATGTAAAAACTAAAACTAATAAAAACTAAACTAAAACTAATCATTTTCACAAAATAAAAACTAAACTTAACTAACAAACCAGCACTCAAAACTAATTAAAACTAAACTGAAATTGAAAACAAAAAGTCAAAACGAAATAAAAATAAAAACTAATGAAAAATCCAAAACTATTATAACCCTGGTCAGACCACCACAGCAGCCACAATCTACACATCTGTCAGACCACCACAGCATCCACAATCTACACATCTGTCAGATCACCACAGCAGCTACAATCTACACATCTGTCAGACCACCACAGCAGCTACAATCTACACATCTGTCAGACCACCACATCAGCTACAATCTACACATCTGTCAGATCACCACAGCAGCTACAATCTACACATCTGTCAGACAACCACAGCAGCCACAATCTACACATCTGTCAGACCACCACAGGATCCACAATCTACACATCTGTCAGACCACCACAGCAGCTACAATCTACACATCTGTCAGACCACCACAGCATCCACAATCTACACATCTGTCAGACCACCACAGCAGCTACAATCTACACATCTGTCAGACCACCACAGCATCCACAATCTACACATCTGTCAGACCACCACAGCAGCCACAATCTACACATCTGTCAGACCACCACAGCAGCCACAATCTACACATCTGTCAGACCACCACAGCAGCCACAATCTACACATCTGTCAGACCACCACAGCAGCCACAATCTACACATCTGTCAGACCACCACAGCAGCTACAATCTACACATCTGTCAGACCACCACAGCAGCCATAATCTACACATCTGTCAGACCACCACAGCATCCACAATCTACACATCTGTCAGACCACCACAGCATCCACAATCTACACATCTGTCAGACCACCACAGCATCCACAATCTACACATCTGTCAGACCACCACAGCAGCCACAATCTACACATCTGTCAGACCACCACAGCATCCACAATCTACACATCTGTCAAACCACCACAGCAGCCACAACCTACACATCTGTCAGACCACCAGAGCAGCCACAATCTACACATCTGTCAGACCACCACAGCAGCCACAATCTACACATCTGTCAGACCACCACAGCAGCTACAATCTACACATCTGTCAGACCACCACAGCAGCCACAATCTACACATCTGTCAGACCACCACAGCATCCACAATCTACACATCTGTCAAACCACCACAGCAGCCACAACCTACACATCTGTCAGACCACCAGAGCAGCCACAATCTACACATCTGTCAGACCACCACAGCAGCCACAACCTACACATCTGTCAGACCACCAGAGCAGCCACAATCTACACATCTGTCAGACCACCACAGCAGCTACAATCTACACATCTGTCAGACCACCACAGCAGCCACAATCTACACATCTGTCAGACCACCACAGCAGCCACAATCTACACATCTGTCAGACCACCACAGCAGCCACAATCTACACATCTGTCAGACCACCACAGCAGCCACAATCTACACATCTGTCAGACCACCACAGCAGCCACAATCTACACATCTGTCAGACCACCACAGCATCCACAATCTACACATCTGTCAGACCACCACAGCATCCACAATCTACACATCTGTCAGACCACCACAGCAGCCACAATCTACACATCTGTCAGACCACCACAGCAGACACAACCTACACATCTGTCAGACCACCACAGCAGCCACAATCTACACATCTGTCAGACCACCACAGCAGACACAACCTACACATCTGTCAGACCACCACAGCATCCACAATCTACACATCTGTCAGACCACCACAGCATCCACAATCCACACATCTGTCAGACCACCACAGCAGCCACAATCCACACATCTGTCAGACCACCACAGCAGCCACAATCCACACATCTGTCAGACCACCACAGCAGCCACAATCTACACATCTGTCAGACCACCACAGCAGCCACAATCTACACATCTGTCAAACCCCCACAGCAGCCACAATCTACACATCTGTCAGACCACCAGAGCATCCACAATCTACACATCTGTCAGACCACCACAGCAGCCACAATCTACACATCTGTGGTCTGGGGTCAACCATATCCTTATTAAACTGTAGTACTTCTTTCTGTAACTTTGGTAAAGCCTGCATGATTTTGTTCCAACATGAACAAAATAAAATGTACAATAAACGAAAATAAAATAAAATAATCGAGCTGAGAGAGAAAACTTAAACTGAGTGAAGAGCGATTCATACAAAAGAAAGTTTCTTTGTCACCAAAAACAAAATAATAAATTAACAAGAAAAACAAAGTTCCGATTAAAAAGACCAAGGCTGTGTCCGAAATCACTCCCTATTCACTATAGTGATAGTGAACACGCCATTTTGTAGTGCTGTCTGAATGAGTGAGCATGGTCATACCCTATATAGTCCACTCAATGTATCCCACAATGCATTTTGAAAAGTAGTGGACAAGCGATGGTCACTATCCGAGCAATATATACCATCATGCATTGCGGTTTTACGAGCGGAGAGTGGCGTTTGACTCGGCTGCTCTCAGACGGACGAGAGGAGCGACCAGTGAGAACACAGAAACACAATAAAGTTCATGTGTGGAGCGTTTTGACTGAAATCTGTGATCTGTTTAAATAAAGAGTAAATATCGTTAACGTTAGTGACGGTAGTTTGTCCTGATGATGACAGACACGAGAGGAGGGTCTGTGAACAGAAATAAATAAGTTTTGGTCCAAAAATATGTTTCATTATATGTAAACTTCAATATTTTATATTCATTTATGATTTGTAAATATTTTTGTGAAAACACTCAGTTTAATAGAAGTTATCACTGAAATTCACGCCGTTATTTACCGTTATTATTGATCCTCGGCCGTTGTTAAGCTGCACGTTTTAGTTGAGCGACAACAATGACGTCACTGTCAGCGGCCGGCGAGTGAGCGAGTAGTGTCCGAAATGTTTTTAAATTTTGCTGAGTGAGTGCACTATACAGTCCACTGCATTAAACTCACTATATAGTGAGTAGGGAATGAGTGAGTGATTTCGGACACAGCCCAAGACTTTCAGTATCAGATATTTATTTCAGAAAACAGACGACAGACTGAGAAGAGAAATAAAATGGTTGTATTGTTGTCTGTAAGCAGAGTCCAGTTTAAAGCTTCAGGTTCGACACTTTGCACACACACACACACACGCACACACACACTCACACACACGCGCACACACACACACACGCGCACACACACACACACACGCACACACACACACACACACACACACACACACACACACACACACACACACACACACACACACACACAGATTGTTCCACTCTTCCTGCCTCCTTGATTTATTTGGACTTTCTGCTTTCAATTTCCAACACAGCGTCACTTCTGTATGAAACCAATTTCTTGGTGCAGCGCCCCACGCGTGATTAGCCGCTGCACTCTCCGAGACTCTCTGCCCCCTTAAATCATCAGCATACATACGGCGAACGCTTAATGCAAATCAGTGCTCTGACCTACATTTAGCGTTGTTCCCCTCCAGCACTTGGACCATTTAAATGTTCCTGTTTGGATATTTACAACAATCTCACAATTATTTATGAAGCGCAGATGAAAAGATTCCAAGTGTGAAGTTCAGTGATTTTCATCCAGCATCAAATTAAAGAGAAGAGGAGGAGGAGAAAGAAGGACGAGGAGTAGGGAGTAGAGGAGGAGGGGAAAGAGAGGACGGGGGAGAGGAGGAAGGATGAAGAGGAGGAGTGACGGGAGGAGAAGGAGGGAAGGGAGGAGGAAGGCAAGAGGAAGAGTCAGTCAGAGGGGTGAGGAAGGGCAGGAAGGAGGAGAGGAGGAATAGGAGGAGGGAGGAAAGAGGGAGGAGGAAGTAGGAAGACAGGAAAAGAGAAAGAGAGAGGGGGAATGAGGAGGAGGAGGAGGAAGAGGAGGAGGGAAGAGAGGAAGAAGGAAGAGGAGGAGGGAGGAAGGGAGGGAGGAGGCGGAAGAGAAGGAGAGAAGAAAGGAGGATGAGGAGGGAGGAAGGAAAGGGAGGGGGGTGAAGATGAGAAGGGAGGAGAGGAGGAAGAGGGAGGAAAGGAGGAGTGGAAAGAGGTAGGGAGTGTGAGGAGGAGTAGGAAGAGGAGGAGCAAGGAGAGGAGAAAAGGGAGGAAGAGGGAGGAGAAGAGGGAGGAGAGGAGGGAGGGGGAGTGAAGATGAGGAGAGATGGAGAGGAGGCAGGAGAAGAGAAAGAGGAGGAGTTGGGAGGAGAGGATGAATAAGGAGGACTCTTTTTTAATGCTTACAGACATTACTCTATACAAAATAAATAAAATGTTTGATAAATGAAATGATGCAGCAGTAATGAATTCTGACGCTCCATTAAAGTCTGAACGTGACCTTTTCACAGATTAAAAAATGATTACTGCAGAAATAAAAGTGAGGCAGAGCTGTGCCAGAATGAGCTGAACTCTTGCCAGTGCTGTGATTCATTACGGAGGAGAAATCATTAATATAAACGTATATTTCTGAATATGTCTGCACAATAACCCTTTCAGTCATTTACAACGCTCACATCACTTTACTGTTCAGCGTACTAAACTGGAAGAAGTTATGAAGACATGAGACCATGAAAAACCAGCTTCACATCTTCTCATCAGAAGCTCCAGAAGAAGTCACAAAGTTAGCGCCACATGTGTAATCCGGGAATGTTGCATAAATCCTTAACAAGAAATGTGTTCACGATTGTGTTCATAAAGGTGTCTTATAACACATATGAAAACATTTAAATCCAACTACTGTAGGAACGTCTGTGAGAGCTGTGAAGTTAGGGTACCCAGAACCTTATTAGTGAAAAACTGAAAATGTTAACCTCTGCATTAGGCCCTGTGTCCCCCTAGCCTTTCTTTCTGAGCGCCAGCGTCTTTTTTCTTCTTTTTTTAGCGGAGAGCATTTGCAGCCGCGAGGAGAACAGGTGTAGCGCCCAGGGTCTTTTTCTAAGCGCGCCGCCTTTGTCGTGCGGCCGCTCCAAGCGTTCTAAAAGGCGCTGTTGACGTCGCACTGACGCTCTTTTCCTAATGTATGATATTCCCTGTAGTTTTGCGGCCTACAGATCGTGTCTTGTACCCACATCCTCTTTTCTTCGAGTCTGATCAGGAAATAAACAATCTCAAATATAAAACATTCAGTAAAAAGTAACGGAGCAGTGGCTGTTGTCAACAGACTGTTGTCATAGAGACAGGACCGACGTGCAGCGATTTTCTTCTCAGCGCACAAACGCTTCATGCAAACACTCTCGAGGGCACAGCCAGCGCTTTTCTGCCTGGAAAAAACGGTCAGTGGACATCGGGCTTTACGTAGCTTGTGAAGGTTTTTATCCATTTCAAACATTTGTTTTGTATACAAAAAAAAACAGCCCCTCCCACTTTTACATGTACATTTAAATGTAGCTTTATTTGTGTGTACATTGTCAAAATCTCAGGGGTCCAGGTCTGAGTGGGGGTTGGGACCCCCTGGGGGGTCGTGAGACATTGAGAGGGGGTCGTGAGATGCCTTCAAAAAACAAATACAATTTTTCAATGACTGAAGTAGTGTGAAAAGTAGTTCAATTTAAAATTCAGCTCTAGTCGTTAAGTAAGATTTATGCTGAAATGAAAGTGAAAAATCCTTTAAATGTAAGTATGTGTACTGACGTCAGCTGTGTGTCTGTTTGTATGTCCACTCAGTATACAGTTTGTACATGGAGATTACTTGTGTTCTGCTTCTAGCCTGATGTCCCCAGTCTCTAGCACATTCATTTGGGGGGTCCCGAGCTGAAATATTTGGGAACCCCTGCTCTACATCTTTCATGCAGGTCCTACATATCCTTACAACCTCCACATGCTGGGTCACCATTCTTCTTGCAGCCACATCCCCGATTGCTGCAACTCCATTACAATTACAGCTTGTGAACCAGAGAGGGTCCTCATGGGGTCTCGTGTTGGAACCGGCGGATAACCATGAACTCATATCACCCATCCATAGTGCTCCGCCTAGTGTAAAATAAATAAGGACAAATAATTTCTCTCCAATACTTGGAAATCTTGTTGCTGATGGCCTCGGTTCATAAAGAGGATTCACAATTAATTTCCCAATAAAATATCCTCCAAGGAGCTTTAAGTCCGACACTAATTATATATGTACATAAGAACACAATGCATCTTAAAGAATCCTTTTCTATCTTTTGTTGTATCACAATTTATGCTGCAGAAAGTATTTTTTCAGATCTAGCAGCTCTGACAGTATTCACATCACATTCGTTCATAGTCATGTTTTTAGACTCCTGGTTTGTGCATGATGTCGATTACATGACGGCTCAGTGCGTGTCTGAACATATGGAGCAGTGTTAGCAGCAGAGAGGCAGTATATAACCCAGTACAGTACAGCAGGACAGAGCTGAGTGTGTGCCGTGTGTCTCTCTGAGTCCCTCATCAGTGGACCTTCCTGCTGCAGCTCATCTGTAAACTGTGCTGAGACCACGAAAAGCCCTCTCACTGTTTAATGATCATTAACGCCATAAAGAGCGGGCTCAAACACAGGGCCAACAGATGGACTGCCCACGATAAGAGGAATCTAATTTATTCTCCGCTCCGTTTGACCGGCCGGTCTCTTAGAGAGTAAGGACACCAGGACCAGGACCTCTGGGACTCCTGAGCTCAGAAACTCCGATATTTTATTCCTTCTTCTCTGTTTTAATTAAACTCTCTCTTTTTCTTCCTGCCACTCAGGGAGATGTTGGTTGCTCCAAATTCGCAGGTTTAAGCAGGTGAATTGTCATTACTATTTAAACACAGCAGACATTAGACACTTCAGCTGCCTACAGTTCTGCCATTCCCCTCATTAACAGGCAAATATATGCAGCAAGGTGCTCGGAAATCTGCTCACATCTCTAACATGAGCTGCAGGCTTTTCCTCTAACACTGTCAGGTCTAAAAACATGCAACCAAAGTTTAGTGAAGGCAACTCAGAAGTTAAACACAGAGATTTTCCTGCTTTTGTCAGGTAAAAGGAGTTGACACATTAGCAAAGTTCACCGTCGCTGTGTCTCATTTTGAGGGTAGCAGCCTTCAAAGGACTCTGGTCCTTTGCTCGGGTCCACCTGACATGAGACGGTCTGGTATACGGAGGTATGCGTCACCAGCTGTCCCCGCCCTTACACTTTTGTTACTAAATAGTAAATGGACTTGAGCTTGTATCATTCTTTTCTAGTCTTCTGACGACTCAAACCGCTTTTACACCGCAGCTCACACCTACACATTCACACTCTGATGGTAGAGGCTGCTGAGTAAAGAGACCATCAGTATTAACTCATCCATTCAAACACATTCATACCCCACTGATGAAGCAGCGGGAGCAACGTGGGGCTAAGTGTCTTGCCTAAGAACACATCAGACATGTGGCTGCAGGAGCTGGGGATTGAACCCCCGACCTCCCTGTTGAGAGACGACCGACTCTACCACTGAGCATTCACATTTTCATAAACATGAATATTCCAGTGTGCTCCATCCAGGGACAGGTTCCTGAAAAATACACAAAAATATGCAGCTAGAATGAAAATGTCTACAAGAACTGTACAGAAAGTATCACAAACTCCAAACAATGTGCATAAAACATAGAGCACAGGTACATGTGCATTTCAAATCCACAAACCTGTGCAGGGAAGTGTGAAAACTTGAATTCAGCCCCCAGTTAAAACAGTACAGCAGCTCGGGCTGAACAGAGGATCAGTGCAGGGAGGTTGTGGTTGTCGTGGAAACCAATAAAAGATAGGTTTACACTCAGTGTTACTCATCAAAACATTTTTTAGGTCTAAATAACATTATAAGTGAATTTTACCAGCCCAGAAGCCCAATGTTTAAAATGAATTTACATCAATGATTGTGTTAGTCCATATGTTCCTCTGTAATTCCTTTTCTGGTGTTGAGCAGCATATCTTTGAGTTTTGCTGCCACCTGTTGATCATAGTAAAAGTGTGAAATCATCTTCAGAATCAGAACCTGGCGATGACGATGTGACAGAAAGTTAAAGTTGCATGAAATGAGAATATTTGCAATTGAAGTTATTTGATGATAAAAAAAAGATCAAAGCTGTCAGAGTTTCTACAAAGAGAAGAAAAAAAGAGAGAGAGAGAGAGAGGGAGGGCGGGGCAGCAGTGAGTCCTGCCTCAGGTACTACAATGGGAAGAGGCGACCATGACTGCTGCTCAACCACCTGAGATCAAAAAGTAATGATCATGAATTATTTAAAGTTTCCCTTTGGATCAGATATTTCAGAAACTTATACAAATAGTTTATGTTCAACAAACTGACGTCTCTGTCAGTGTCTGGTGTCTCTCTGGTTTCATCAGAATTTAGAGGCAGGGGGTTTCCTTACATCCAGAGAAGAAGGCATCTTATGTGAGTTATTAGGGAATCATCTTCATCTTTTACAGGAACACACAGCAGCAACAGGGGAAATATCAGGAGGGAAGAGCAGAGGACCGAGAGCAGAGCCCTGAGGTACTCCGTTTGTCAGATCAGAAGTCTTTGATGAGTTAATGTTGTCGGAAGTAGTATCATATCAGATTAAATTAAAAGTATAATCAGAATCATTATGACCCTGGGTCATATTTAGAGCCTGAGCACCAACCTCATAAAAGTCTGCCATTTTTATGTATGTTTATTTTGGGCCATTTCAAGGGTTCAGTTTTGGATGAACTCTTCTTCGGGATTTCTTCCAATCAAGCTCAAATTTGGGGTAAAATTAGAAGACACCTTATAGTGAGAAGTTATCAAAATTCATCTCATTGCTCAAAGGGAATGACTGTGGGGGCTCTTCAAAGTTTGATGTCTTGATGTCCATTTGTACTCACCTCCAGGGTTAAACCATATCTCCCTCAAAATTGGTTTGTAACATCCTGAGACTGTTTCCCTGTTGCCTTGAAAAGCTCAAAACTCTGCGTCTAACAGACTATTCATAATGCTACAGGAAGTTGTTTTTAAAAATGCTTAAAGTCCTTATAAAACATCTCACTATGTTTAATTTGTACCAAGTGTAATGGCTTTATATGTGCTTTGTGACAAGACATGGCTAAATGGCTCAATGATGCCCCAGGCAGCAAGATTGGCCAAGAATTATGAAGTTTGGTAGGCATGTGGACTATGCCTACATCTAAAAAAAAGCCTCTTGGACCATATGGTGAACCAAACAGAAAGTCCACCTTCTAAATTAAAGGTCAAAGGCCGTTACTTTAGGTAATTTCCAGGGGTCAAGCTTTGACTACCTTCTCTATCATGTCCTGGCATTAACAGCAGCTTTAGACCTGAAAACTGTACCTCCTAAGAGACGAGTCAGACTAGTTTCTCCTTTGCCATTGTGTTGACAAATTTGATATCTGAAGTCCCGCTCCTTCTTGATTTGGATTGGCTGATAGGGGAGAAGTAACATTGAGTAGTTCGGTGGTGTTCCAAAAATTTAGCTATTTTCAACTGTGAGCACTGTGAGCTGAGGGACAAATTGTGAGGGTGTTTTTGCACCTAGGGTCCTAAACGGTGAAAACTCTGAGCTGCATCAGTTTTGTGCAGAAAATAGACACTGTCTTGATTGATTGACTGTCGGAATAAAAATCACAGTAAGTGGACACTGTCCTTATTCTCTCTTTCTTTTAAAGGTCCAATCAGTGAGAGCTGTAGTGAGTGAAATGATAAAGTGAGCTTACTATATGATCAGACTTTAAGGAAACATGCTATGTTGAAGTGCTGGCTTCTCTGACAACAATGCAGCAGCCAGTATGTCCTCCTTCTAACTTTAGATTCTGGTCCTGAGTGGTCTGGATTTGTTTGGACCAGAGAAGGTAGGCGGTTTTAAGGCACCCCCACACGGCCGTTTTGGACGCCCCTCGGTTTGCCAGATATGAGAGCAGTTATCAGGTCAAAACCAACAGGTGTTGCAGCGATGGAAGCGGGCAAGAGAACTGGTTTCAGATAGAAGTGATTGTACCCGACCTAAAAAGCCTCTGCATGTTTCTAATAAGCTCCACGAGCAGAAACGTGCTCAAACTAGGATCAATATTGGAGATGCTTTTGAAAAATGGAGAGAGGTTAGAACACAGAAAGGTTTACAGACCGATGCAGAGCTGGATAAACACTGAAGCTTCAGTGTCCACCACATGGTGACCTGCGTGAGCATCCACTCTAGAGAGGAGGGGGCAGGGGGAGACAGCTCTTAGATATCTTTTGAGTTTGGACTGCAGTACCCATTTTAAACACTTGGTGTCAAAGTTCATATCAGCAAAGAGTGGAAGTTCGAGACTTTTTTGTAACACTGGTTCAAGTTGTGATTTATTTGAAAAAAGGTCTGGTTAGCCATTTTAACCAGTTCGCTCATGAGAGAGAAATTAATCATTTTTATCATTGCAGGGTCCAAAACCGGACAGAGATCTTTATTCAGTTTGCATGAAACAGGGCTATGGGTCATGGAGCATGCAGCCCTGTGGTGGTGCATTATTTGAACCTGTCAGCGGAGGTAGAAGAGGCATGCAGGCCCACAGGACTACCAGCGACTAGTTTGTACTGGGGCAAAGTACTCATTGATCTATGTAGAGCTTGCTTCAAGGCTTCCTCTGTTTAAATCTTTTATAGAAACTGTGTGAGTTCACTGCAATCGCTTTGAAAGGGAAATTGCTTTTATGAGCATTATTATTATTTCCCGGGGGAAAGGAATCTGCACACACACTTACCTACTCCAACAAGTCCTTTTCTATTATTTCTATGTTATTTTTAATTTCTGTATCTATATTTTCTTCTTCAGAATGTGGTCGGGAACACTAGTCTCTCGACTCCCTCTCAGATGAAAGCCTTTCTTTAAAGTCACTGCGGTCGATCCCAAATTTAATTATAGCTGTCGGCCTGGCTGCAGTCTGCCAGTCAGCCATGAGGGAGAAAAAAGATAATTTAAAAGTTTGAACCGTTTTCAGGGTTAACTCCAATAATCTTCATAAAGAGTGTGAGCAGCTGCCTCTGGCTGGGAATACCACAAAAACTCAAATCCAACATAAAGAAATCTTTGCAGTGTTTAAGTCTTAAAAAAGGTTGAAATAAAAGTTCTGAAGCTGTAAACTGATAACGTGTCCACCCAAGAAACATGACAGTCTGTTTGATAGGACAGCAGTAGCCTGTCAGATAATGTAACCGAAACATCAGGAAAACATTCAATTTAAACTGATAAATAACATCTCATGCTGTGTCAGCCTGAGCTCAGAGAAAACCTCCGTAAACCTGAGCGCTGACATGATGGGACAAAATGATATGAACCTAAAAGTCTCTGTGACTTCGATCCTTTAAATTAAAACTTTAGGTGGCTGTGGTTCAGCCGTGGAGCGGGTCGTTCACCTCTTATCAACATGCTGTGGACCATGTGGAGGTTCATCATGAATATTGGTGGATTATCAGTGTGGATTCTTGATGACAGCCAATCTGTTTCCTCCGTCCTGCTCAGAATAAACTGTTGATGTTTCCACAGAAATTGAGAGATTTTCATTCACAGTCCAGCTCCTGTTCGCTGCAGATTTCCTCCAAATGAAGCCGCTCCGTGCCAGCTGAAGAGACAGGCTTCACATCTGTTATTCCATCTCTGCCTCACCTCCCATCTTTACTGTTTGACCTTTGCAGATCACATTAAAACTGGGAGGGGGAAGGGGACATTTTCAATCGGACCATAATTGCAGAGATGCATGCACAGTCATTTAGCGGGCCGGCCCTGGCCCAGGAGTGAGTCCATGTTGGCTCCATGTTTCGGCTCTCTGGAAAATGAACGGCCAGCTTGGCTGGAGGAGCTGCAGCGCTGCCAACGGGCAGTTAGAGTCCCGTGGTGCAGGACAGACGGTGCTGACTGATACACAACCCAGCAGCCAAGAAAGAGAGATGGAGTGATAGAGAGAGCCAGGGCGGAGAGACGGAGGCTGAAAGGACCAAAAGGAGCGGGAGGCCTTGGGCTGCAGGAGGAGGGACAGTAGTGTTGGTTTGGAGGAGTGGCCTAGAGACCACTTTTTGAAGGTCTAGGTCTCGTCTCAGAACAGAAGTATTTTTACTCTGTCTCGGTCTCAAACTTGCGGACTCCAGATTTTAAATCAAGACCGGTCAAGACCACCACTGAGAGTCTATTTTTCCACGTCATCACTGTGATTAGAAGGAAAATGCCCCTTTCTAAAACAACGAATAACTTAAATCCATTCATAATTCGTGAGTGACACGCCCCCTGCACACTGAATGATGATTTTTTCATTGACATATATGGTCTTGGTCTTGTCTCGGTCTCGCCCTGACTTGGCTTTGATCAGTCTCGATCCCTAAATGTCTTGGTCTTGCGTCGGTCTCGGAGCACTCTGGTCTCGGGTATGTCTTGGTCTTGGTTAGTGTGGTCTTGACTACAACACTAAGGGACAGAGCTGAACGAAGAGGAGGACGAGTAGGAGGATGTGCTAATGAGTTCAACCAAGCCCCAACCTCTGGTGTTAAAAAGTGAAGCTAATTCAGAAGTGAAAAAACTGCAGTTCCTCGAGTGTCCACTTGAGGCTGGCTGAAAAATCTTATAAATCCCCTTTTAGGTTGGATATGTTCACTTTTTCATCAGAAGTAAACAAGTTTACCTCAGTCTGGTTCAATAAACCGTTTGGTCTCAATAACTCTACTTTATGTCACACACTGTGCAGGGGCTGATCTGTAAGTATTTGTATGAAACTCGTCTGTTGTGATGATATTTAAGCTAAAAGTTATTAAAAATGTGCATAATTAGGGGCGTGGCTGGTCTGACTGACAGGTGGGTGTGTTGTAGCTGTTTGTCAGGAGCCTAACCCAGAACTTTCTCCAGATGCGGGTGCATTGAGTGTCCACTGCGCTTCATTACTGCTCCGTCCAGCTGTTCGCAGCTGGAGTCCCGCGGTAATTATAGATTACACTCACGACAGTGCGAGATGATACGATGTATGTGGTCTAAAACCGTATAAAACCCTTTAAAACACAACAACAAACAAACAGACGGTCATTGTTCTTGTTGTTCTGAGTGTTTTATTCTGAAAATAAACCGGATGTTTTAATGTTGTTCCGGTGTCTGACTTCCTGTCCCGCTCGATGTTTTCTGTGGTAAATTGAAGCTCCGTGCTCCTGGAAGTCTGGAGTCTAGAATAGAAGCCTTGCGTATCTGCTGCAGAGGACTCCGGACTGACGGAGCTGAGACGGAGCACAGCGGAGCCAGTGGAAGCACACACATTGAATAAAGTGAAAACCTATCAGCTCTGCTGCTGGGGACGATCGGAGACAGACCGAACACGCATCTGCAACACCCATATAGGCTTTAAGTTTCAGCTCCACCTTTTTGTCTGTTTCCTAGATTCATTGAAAGTTAGACAGAGTCAGAATTTATATTGGATTATCGACAGTAAATCATGCATAAAACAGTATGGCGACCGCCATCGTCGGGCTTTTTAACGCCTCTTGGGTGATGCCTCTGAGACTATGTCCGTGTTTAACATCGTCTGTGAGCTGATCGAAGGAAAGACGGTACAGCAGGTTTTAATGCACACACACTGACAGCGTCTCTGCGTTCTGGAGTCCCTCAGGGGTTCAATCTGGGAACTCATCAGTTATCATCGTCTGAGAGACGATATATGCCTTCAGGAATGGATGCGATTTTTTCAACTTCCAGGCAACACGTCCTTTTCCGTGAGGCGCTAACGTCTGTGTGTGTGTGTGTGTGTGTGTGTGCGTGTGTGTGTGTGTGTGTGTGTGTGTGTGTGCGTGTGTGTGTGTGTGTGTGTGTGTGTGCGTGTGTGTGTGTGTGTGTGTGTGTGTGTGTGTGTGTGTGTGTGTTTTGTGTGTTTCTCGATAGAGGCAGACGGGCATGGGAGGTGAGATCGAGGGCAGACTGTCATAATTGATATTGATTCAGGATGGTGTTGATGTCTCCGATAAATAAAAAATAAAAGCCCATGACATTTTTGGAAAGAGTTTATAACGTATGACATCGGAGTTAAGTGAATGAATGTTTATTTTTGTACACGTTATTTATTCTGATCCGTTATATATTTCTTCTGACTTTTGATAGTGTGCTGTAATGTATGAACACTGAGGTGGCTTTTTCTAATTATTAAAAGGCACATCTTGTTTCCAGGCAACATGTGATGTCATGACAGTGTGTCCCATTCCTCATTTTTTAAACCATCTCAAGCCCTCGTGGACTCACGCACCGCAGACCTCCATTAAAGTCCGCAAGGGTTCAGTGCTCAGGCTTTAGGATGGAGATTGAAAGCAGGCCAAGGAGTCCTTCCTGCTTTCCTTCCTCCGTCACAAAGCGATCATCAGAAAACAAGCTGCTGCTGAGGAGTCCTTAAACCCTGCTCTCTGACTGACAGGCCCTGCCAGCTCACATCTCAGCAGCTCCTAAAAGAAGAGAGAGTTAGAAGGGGGGAGGAGGAGGAGGAGGGGGGAGATGAAGAGGACGTGTTGGGATGTGGGGGTGGATGGGGAGGGAGGGGGGGCAGCTGGCTGGATGTAGAAGAGAGGAGTGGGAGGAGGAGGTGCTGCAGGCTGGGATTTGCAGAAAGAACACCAAGAGTCCATCCTTCTCCCGACGCTTGTGTCTCTGCTGTGAACGTCGGCTGGCAACAGGAGGAGAGTTTCTGTGCACACCATGAGAGACTGCAGGAAATATAAATCAAATCTGAATATTTACATATACTTGCTTTGAAATACACGGAGAACAACCAACACAGAATCCTTCAACGCCCACACAGCTGACAGGGAGTGTTGGCCTCATTTTTTCTGCTGCCTTCAAAAGAAAATTGGCCTTTAAAGATATTTTACTGCATTTTAATTTGAAACTTGCTTTGAAAATTGTCGGTAAAATCACGCTGTTGTTTGTTTTGCAGCACAGCGGTGGATAGTGATCCAGACGTGTGACAATGTCAGATAAAGACCCCGACACAAGCGGCTGACCGGCTCCGGTTAAAGTCAGCACACTTACAGCCAGTCGTTTACTTCTAAAAATATATGTTAACGGACAAAAAATTATCTTTTATATCAAAGCTTAATTTTTAAGTTACAACTATGTCCTTCATGTGGAGTCTCAAGGTCAGGGAGGGGGGACAGGAGGAGCAAACCATGTCGGATGTGTGCCGTTTGCCGCATACATGGATCGAATGACGGGGGGGCTGGGTGCTACCCTGACAAGGACACAAGCTTTCTTGAAAGCCTCCTGAGGCGTTTAGGGAGAGCTCTATAGTTGACTGTTCAGGTTTTATTTTCGGTTACATTTTTATGTGTCAATGATGTGTGTGTATTTACTCTCTACATTCCATTTCCGGACATCTGTCTCCGCTAATTAACACAATTCTGTGTCTATTCCTGCTGCTGCAGTCCATGCGCCTCTACGCTGAGTTACTGAATCAAAGCTACCTAAACGCCTCATCATTGAGTGGGCGCAGTATTTGAAATGACTGCAGTGGGAGGGTGAGGGACAGTTGTTTTATTTGGCATGTGTAGAGGTTGCTGCTGAGCACGATGATGACCTGATTGCACGTGCACAGGACTCTGGAAGTCGTGGTGCACACCGAAACAGGGCTGCCCTCAAAGCCAATTCCTACCATGGCTGCATGTCCTATTTCAGTACACAGCGTTCGGCAACTCTGGGTCCCTCAGACTGTGAGGGCTCGTTCACTGTCTCCAGACTGAACTATGCTGTGAAAAACACAGACTCGTTGAATCAGCAGCTCAGACTCTCCTCCAGCAACAGTCAGAGCACAACGAGCTGAGCTGAGCTGTAGCAGAGCGAGGGAGATTTGTGCCGCTTTTTTAATTCTATGCTGCAACCCTTTAAAAAAGTGTTTTTCTGCTTAAATCATCATCTTCTCCATTTCACTAACAGCATGTGAAACATAAACCTGGCTCCGGGCTGCAGCGGTCCGGCCTGTTTGTGGACTCTCAGTGGGGGTGAACCGGGCATGTAAATGTCCTGATGGACGTCCAGCTGTCCGTGCAGGTGTTAGCCACCTGTTAGCTCCAGCAGTTTCCAGAGACAGGCCTGAGGAGGAGGACGGGGCCCCGGGGAGACGAGGGGCCTCATCAGGGGACACTGTTGGGTTTGGCAGGAGGATGTTAGCTAACAGCCGGCTGGACTGACCATCAGAGAGAGAGAGAGAGAGAGAGAGAGAGAGAGAGAGGATGTGTAAATAAGTCTGGTTTTATTTAAATATTTGTGTTGCTTTGATATTTAACAATGTGCTTTAGAACAGACAGTTTACATAATTTAACATTAAAAAGAAGAATGTGTCTCTTTTGATCCGGCATGAAACCAAAACAAACTGCTGTTTGGCCACACCTCCTCCATACTGAAGCCTCTGCTCTCCTCCTGAGACACACCTCCAACCCCTCTCCACTCACCATTTACAAGAGTTTAGTGCAAACGGCAGAAAAAATTGTCCTCGGCTCCAGATGCAATTTCCTGTGACCTGCATTGTTGTGTAAATTGACACAAAATGGCCGTGATCTAAAAACTCTTAACTCTTAATCAGCAGTGAGTATGTTCTTCTTCTTCTCTCTAGTCCTTGACTAAAACAGCTTTTATACACAAGGGGAGGAGCCGGCCGTCCCGTCCATGTAAACACGGCTCTGACAACAACACAGCCAGCGGGACTCGAGCTTCTCACTCATTGTAGACAGTCATGACTCAGAGAGACGTTTACACAGGAGAGACTTTCTGATATATTGATGTGGAACATGTTGCACATTCTTCCTTTGAATTACTTTAAAACTTAAAGCTGAACTCGAGCACACCATCTCACCTGCAAACAAACATTTACTGGCAACGTTTCCGTTCTAGTAACAAAAGTTGCTCGTGTTTTTCATGAAATATGTTCACAGTTATATGAAATTAATTGATTCAAACACATGAACAGAACTTTGATGTTTGTTTGTCCATCTGTGAACCTCCTCCTGTGATCCTTCTCCTCCCCCTCCTCCTCCTCTTCTTCCTCCTGCACCTCCTTCTTCTTCTTCTTCTTCTTCTTCATGAATAAAAGTCATTTAGAGTTCGGGATGAAGGCAGCAGAGCAGTTGACTCCACTTGACTCGCAGCCTTTGATTATTACTTCCTATTATTTCCTCTGAAAACATACGAGTGTGTGTGTGTGTGTGTGTGTGTGTGCAGATCAGACTGCAGTGAGCAACACTGAAGGAAAAGTTCACGTCTGTTCGTTTGGAAACATTTGATCATGTTTTAATGTTGGCACTAAAATACCTGAAGATGACATCGTTAGCATCAGAGACACTCAGAGTGTTTGTGACAACATGTGAGCAGGTTTTGATCAACATCCGCTGATTCTCAATATTGTGCGTAAATACGTCTCTTTGAGGCTCTCATCGTTTCTGATGCTTTGAGAATCAGAGGATAAAACTGAAATCTGCTGTTAATATTTTCATTCTATCTCCGTTTTTTATACAAAGGAGAGAGAAGGCTTGTTTTCACTAGTCTTTCTTGGTTTAAGAGTTTGTAGTTTTATAATAGTTATATAGTTTAACGGTGCACGTTCCGTTGGACTCCGGGGAGGACCGTAGCGAGGTGCCGGGCTTGGCTCCAGGCATACCGGGGCTGCGCTCACTGAATTTCCGCTGAGGTCTCTACAGATGGACGCTCACAGATGAGGGAGGACGAGGAAGTGGATTTATTATCATACCCCATACCGATCAACATCACCGGAGCAGCGTTTCTCTGGGGCTATGCCCCGCTGTCTATTGTGCACAAACTCGACTTTATAACATGTAGGCTATAAAAAACCACACAACTTTGAGAAATGAGGTCTGGTTGACCGGTGGCTTTGTTGAGTTGGCTGCCCGGCTATCGGTACTGTTGACCGGCTTGAGTACGGGACTTCAGTCCGCCAGGATTTTATCGACTTGTCAGGCCCGGGGCAGGGGGCATCAACGTCCTGTTGATATAGATAACACCGCCTGAAGTGACTGAAACATAAAAGTAAACACACGCACGAACATGGGTCTGTAAGTCACGCTGCGTGTTGTACTTACACACTGCACGTGCGTGTGTACGCAGGTGACTTTTATGAAATAATCACACATGCGTGTGTACGTGCGGCGTGTGTATGGGGGGGTGCATCCATTCTAAATTCATGCGCACCAGTCCCTCAAACGCGTACCCTGCGCCTGCAAAGACCTCTGCGATCTGACCAACGTCTGACACTACGCCTACAATTTCCATAGACTTATAATGGTTACACGGGCACAATGCACAAGTCGCATCCACATGTGTGTATGATGTACGTTAACACGTTAGCCAACGCCACACCTACGCCACACTTTAAAGTGTATGCACACATACACCTGAATGACACCTAACAAAAAAATATCTTAGTCACACATAGAATATGTGAGCAAACAACACAGACCATCTGTACAGGAAGGGTCAAAGCAGACTGTACTTTCTGAGGAGGCTGCGATCTTTCAACATCTGCAGGAAACTCCTGTGGATGTTCTACCAGTCTGTGGTTGCCAGCGTACTTTTCTACTCTGTGGTGTGCTGGGGGGGCAGCACATCAAAGAGGGACTCCTCCAGACTGGACAAGCTGATCAGGCGGGCTGGTTCTGTGGTCGGCATGAAGCTGGACTCTCTGGTGACAGTGGCAGAGAAGAGATCTATGAACAAACTGCTGGCCATCCTGGATAACACCAGCCACCCTCTGCACACTGTCATCAGCAACCAGAGAAGCTTGTTCAGTGACAGACTGCTCCTCCCCAGATGCAGCATGAACAGACTCAAGAACTCCTTTGTCCCTCGTGCCATCAAACTCTACAACTCTTCACTTGAAGGGAGGAGGGGGGGGCGGGAGGAGAAATAGGCCTGACCACAAAACAGCTTGTATTATTTATTATTGTTACTTATTTATGTATGAACACAAAGGACAAATACAAGAACAACACAACTGTTGCTACCACTTTTATCTCTATTGCTGCTGCTACTTTAATATCAATCTGTATATGTAGCTGTAGACATGTCTACTGCTGCTACTGTGTACTTTAAGACATGTCTACTGCTGCTACTGTGTACAGTATCATTAACTTGTGTTCTTTTGTATCTTTGTGCTTTTCTGTCCTTTGGTGCTACCTGCTGCTGGAATCTGAATGTCCCTGAGGGAACCTTCCCAAGGGATTAATGAAGTTCCTATCTATATAACAGGGGTGTCAAACTCATATTGGGTCGGGGGCCGGATTTGATCAAATGAGACCTCCAGTGGGCTGGACTAATTTTGCCGACATCACAATAACTCAACACAAAGATAGGCTGCTGTAGGATTATTACAAAATCAAAATACTGTAAGGTAACAAATACAAATGTAGAATGACATTAAGTAGAGGGGTTAACAGAAACAAAAACAAGTCAGGCATCAATCATTATGCTAAAAGATCTATTTCAAATCAGATTTTAAACACAAACTCTCTGTCATTACAAACTGCATGATGACACATGGAAATAATGAAATGTACCTCAGAAGAAAACAACAATCATTATATTCTGTATTTAAATGTTTTTGAGATTACTCACTTACATTTATATATTTCTGTTGAAGTTATAGAAACCATGACACAGGGGTTATTCTACCTGCCCTGGGGTCAGTGCTTTAATAATACAGAGTACAGTGAAGAGAGAGAGAGAGAGAGAGAGAGAGAGAGAGAGAGAGAGAGAGAGAGAGAGAGAGAAACAGAGAGAGAGACAGAGAGAGAGACTTCAGATGTGTGTGTCAGGCCTCAGCACAGTTTGCACTCTTTAAGGTTGATCACAGATTAAACCTACTCACATGTTGTCACAAACACACTGAGTGTCTCTGATGCTAACGATGTCATCTTCAGGTATTTTAGTGCCAACATTAAAACATGATCAAATGTTTCCAAACAAACAGACGTGAACTTTTCCTTCAGCGTTGCTCACTGCAGTCTGATCAGCTCCGTGTGGAGTTCACGTTCTTCAACTGAGTAAACTCAGTTAAACCACTTTTAATATGAGCCTGGCAGTCCGTTCTTCTTCGTGTCCATACTGTCATAATCTAACGCTGTCACTGACTTTTCATCTGTGCTATCTCCGTGCCTAATTCGAGGAAGCATTTTAGCGCTGCTCCGCGCCTTGACCAGCGGACCTCTGTATGATCACCTGTATGTGATATAGTTTTCAAATAAGACAGAAAAGTTCAGACATTTTTACGGTCTGATGTAAGCTGGTGCTAAAGGCGCGACAGCAGGCTACTGTATTTAGACGTGATGTTACACTTAAACTTTGATCAGCAACACTTTCACCTCATGACTGTTTTTACAATAATCAGAGGTAAAAGAAGTCGGGAGATACCAGAGGCTCAACGCCGGTGTCCGCAACGGTGCAACCTACACCTAGTCTGGATGTGTGAAGACGGTCTGGTCCGTTACGCATGAGGAGAGGGTTTTTTTTTAATCTGCACGAGCTTTGTGGCTCGCTCCTGGAAGGAAGCATTGTTATTATCAGCCAACCTTTTGTTTTACATGAGTCAAAACAGGAGAAGCTGGTAAGAAGTGTGGATTGAACTGGAGACTGTCAGGATGTGCGTGCAGTGCAGCTGTGTGCCTTTGGTTTGGTCCCGTAGCTCTGATACAATTCTGGCAACTTTTGAGCAACTAAAACTAAAGAAATATTGTTCCTTCTATCTCTCTTTAAACCTGCTCTCTGCGTCACCTCTCTCTTTTTGTTTCGTAATGCAGGAGCAGCTCGTGCGCTCGGCCGCTCGTCTTTTATTTTGTTACTCCCTGCTGAGAAAATAGTTCAAAGTGTCACCTGTTATTCATTTTCGTATCATTATATTACCCTTTGCGTTGCTAATTATACGTCGTTTTAAAATTATTACATTTATAACAAATCTCATAAAAAAATATTTTCGTCTCGCGGGCCGGATGAAACCTACTGTCGGGCCAGATTCGGCTCGCAGGCCGTTTGTTTGACACCCCCGAGGTAGACTGATATTTACACAAATAAAATGACAGCTGCAAACTTGTTATCCAACATTTACTCACATGTATTTTTATTACTCGTGTCCATTATCCTTTACAACCACAGCTCTCCGATTACAACTTCTCAAATCTGCCGCTACAACTGTGCAAACTTTTCTCGCGTGAATCTGCGCTGCTTGAGTTTTGCAACACATTTTACGAGACGTCTGTAGCAAAACAAATTTGTACTTGTAGAAACGCCCCCCTCCCTCCTCCCCTCGCTCTCTTGTGTGTCTGTGTGTGAGGGTTTCCCCATTCAAATCCTCCATTGATCTTTCACAAAATTCTTAAATCAAGAGATTGGTGCCTGAAACCAACAACCAGCCACCCCAATACTCGTGACTATAGTACATTTAATTTGGCGCCAAAACGGCATTAAAAAACGGAGACATAATATAATATGATAATATATATAAGTGAGTAATCTCAAAAACATTTAAATACAACATATAATGATTGTTGTTTTCTTCTGTATTGAGGTACATTTCATTATTTCCATGAGCCATCATGCAGTTTGTAATGACAGAGAGTTTGTGTTTTAATTCTGTAACCTGCAGTCTTATAAACTCACATTAAACGTACAGTATGTAAAATCCACCGCTAGGGGGCTCTAAATCAAAACAATAACAAAAGATGACGTCGAGGCTTGCGGGGTATCACCCCCACCCCCCGTGTGAAAACGAACATTTCGTGTCTGTCATGGCGGCTCATCATGGCGGCCGCCTAAAAGACACGTCCTGTTACAACTATAAAATTACAGATTTCTCTGGCTTTGATAACTTTTTTGAAAATATTTGAGGTGATGTAAGTACTCAACTAAAATATATATAACATGGGTTTAGTCCATTTTTAATTGAAGTTAGATATTTTAATGTAAACATTAGCATGCAATCTTACATACTGTACCTTTAAGTGAATGCAAAAAAAATCTAATTTGAAATAGATCTTTTAGCATAATGATTGATGCCTGACTTGTTTTGTTTCTGTTAACCCCTCTACTTAATGTCATTCTACATTTGTATTTGTTACCTTACAGTATTTTGATTTTGTAATAATCCTACAGCAGCCTATCCATGTGTTGAGTTATTGTGATGTCGGCAAAATTAGTCCGGCCCACTGGAGGTCTCATTTGATCAAATCCGGCCCCCGACCCAATATGAGTTTGACACTCCTGTTTTAGACACTGTCACAGCCGCTCAGCGCTCTTATCTTGTTTTACATCACACACACTAGCTGTGTCCCATTCCAGCGGCCGCAGCCTTCGTGGGCTGCATTCGAAGACCGAATGCGTCACATCGGCGCGACAAGTGCTGTCCCAATTCAGCGGCTCCTCCGAATGCGGCCGAGAAATGCAGCCTTCTTTTCTCTGATTTGGAGGCTGCATCGGTTGGACCCTTTGCAGCCTTCCCTTCCCAAGATGCATTGCGCGCAAGGGACATTCAACAACAATCAACATGGCATCCCCGGTATCCCCAACCCCGACCCCCGCAGCTGATCTATCTTTCACTTTTAAATGCAAGTATTGGGTTATATTTCATTGGAATAGCTGACGATAACCATGTTTAAAAAGGAAGGCGACTTAAAAGCCTAATATTTGTTGATTCCTGCTCACTGGTGTTGAGGGTGCTGTAACGTTAATGCTGTAAGGTTAGCGATAAGTTAGACACGGCTAACTAGCAGCTAACGTTAGTTGAGTTAACTTTATTTTACTTTACATCACTTTGTTTTTCTTTAGTTCAGTTAACAGACTTTGCCACGTACACAAAGGGTCAAGTTAAAAACATTTAGACGGGTTGTGAACTCTGTTTGGTTTTCAGTGTAATATTACTCCAGTAGCCAAACAGAGTGAAGCTTCGTTTAACTTTATTTTTGCTTAAACATATTTCGTTTTATTTTAGGGAGCAAAGAGCATACTGCTCAGTTCATCCAGCTGCGGAGGAGAAACGATCAGCTGTTCACAGGAGCGAAGAACACAGCCAGCTTTGCTTGGAGGTAACATTAAGGAAAATAACGGGACATGTTATCGCCGTTTGACCATCTTGTACTTAAGGCTATAATTAGTCCTCATCATATGTAAAGCCCACAATAATAACACACCCAGTTAATGGTGTCACATGGATGCAAAGTGTTGACTTTTATTTTTTTAAATCCAAAATAGGGCATCACATCCAACATAAATGATTTGTGAGGGATGTGCGTTAACGTGATTTCCCTGTTCTGTTGCTTTCTCTCTGTAATAAGAACTATTTTGGAGACCATGGGCCTCGCTGGCAGTGTGTCAGCGTTACAGGCCAAAAAGAAATGAGACAATCTTAAAAAGAAATACAAAGTTGGTAATCTGTGCATTCAAATTGAATTTATATTACTTCTATTCATACAAATTAATAAACTGACTTCTGCTAACATTTGTGTTGCTGTTATTGTTGTCTACTGCCATGATTGATTTCCTCTGCCTTAGGATTGCAAGTGTCCAGGGTCAGGAGAGGGCGTGAATGTGAAACCCACTGCCGCAACTTGGCCCTGGTTTGTCCTCATGGATGGTGTTGGGACAGAGGCATTCCACCACACCCCCTGTCCTAATCGCCTCCATCCCTGAGGACACACCTGGACCAAGCGAGGCAGTGGGTGACCAGGAGGAGGAGAGGTCAGGGAGAGAAAGAGAGGAAAGCCAGGCAGGATGAAAGAGAAAGAGGGACTATGATGGGGAGCTGATGGACCTCATCAAAGAGGACATTCAGATCCAGAGGGAGACAGCAGAGAAGAGGGCGCAGAAGAGCGAGGCACAGATGGAGAGGATGTTCTCCCTGCTGGAGCGGTTCATTGAAAAATAATATAAATAAAACATTTGAATTGAAATATAAATTGTTTATTTTGTTATGTTTGATGTTATTTTAATATACTTTTTAATTTTACCTGGACGATGTATGAATGCATGAATATGATGATTCACTTCTTTGGAGATATGCAGCATGATTCACTACAGGTGAAAACTAAATCCACGCTGTCTCACGTGCTTTTCCTCCTCCAAGAAAATATTTAGACTGCACATTATTTACTGTACTGCCAGCTACCTTAGAGAGCAGAAAATAACCAGACATGTTTGAGTATTTAAAATGATAAATAAAATGATGTGACTAAATCTACAGAAAGCTACAGTCCCAGTGATGAATAAGTATCAAGGAGACGCTGCTAGTATTTTCTCACAGGAAGAAAAGGTAAGAATATCAGAAATGCAAGAGTAAGTATGAAGCATCTGTGCTTTCACTTCATCCAATCCTCATAGCTTCCAACAAAGTACCTACAGTTAGACTGGCACTATAAGGAAATAGGATTTCTGATGGATTTAAGAAAAATGCTAAACCCTGATGGTTATATCAGTATGAGTATTATTACAACCCTGCTTCACAGAATACTGTCCAAAATGTAACCTCTATTGTGTAAATGATCAACATCAACTATAGCTATATGAAAACAAGGAGCAGAAATTAAAAACTGAACTTTGATTTATTAATAAAAAAACAGAGGTAAAGACTATTATTTAAAATCTATCTATAATATTTATATTGGGGTATTTACATTTGATTTGATTAAAAAAGCTGTATTGCAGGATCAACCTGGCTGTTCCTGTGCTGGACAGCCGGACACTCAGCCTGATTCTAGTGCTGCTGGGACTTCTCCACCAGGAAACGGAGAAACGTTAACTGATCTGTCAAAAACGAACGCTGTCAGGGTTGCTAGGAGACAGAACCGTTAGTGACGCAAGTAGGAAGTCCTCTCGTAGACCAGACCGTCTCATTTCAGAGACCACTCGATTCAGCCTTCGCGGTCCACGGAGGACGTGGCTCCGTGGACCGCGAAGACCACGCCCTTCGAAGGCTGCGGCCGCTGGAATGGGACACAGCTACTATGACCCTCTGCACTCTGATTCCGCTGAGCCACATCCTGCTTTTATAACCTCGGCCATATTCATCATCATACCGGTTGAAACCCATTCATACCATTTTTAACAACAGTGGAATATTTTGGTTCACATGTTTCAATAACAATAGGTCTACTCTTTGTTTTCTTTGAAACACTCAAACATGATGTGCTGATGTCTCTCTGTGTTGCAGCTCCAGCAGAAAGAACTCAATGATTACTCTTGTTATCTTTTGAACTCTAGATAATAGACCGTTGTTAACCCGTCTGCTTCATCAAATCTTTCTGTCAATCTTATAAACTTCAAAAATAATCTTTATTTAAATAAACCGCTTTATCCAGCAATGACTATGGTAGGCTACTACCCTCTACTGGATGATAACGGAACTACATCATATTCACATTACCGAATCCTATTTGACAGAAGACCAGTTATAGTTTAGTTATATTCTTAAACATAGAACACAACAAAAACATTTACTTTGAATATTTAATAAGAAACTGTGAATATCCTGTTCTTTCTCTGGATAAGTCTTAGAAGAGCGCAGAGAGAGAGAGAGGGGTTAGCTAGAAAAACTCTCAGGTGTAGCAGCACATGTGACGACATACTGCTTCGTACTCGCTGCACAGCTTACTGAGCTGTACGCGCGTACACGCCACACGCGCCTGGCAATTTTTTCTAAGTGTTACATGTCACGTAGACGGTGCTCGATAGTGAAGCGCGCCTGACCACTGTAGCTTCACTCACGCCACACTGGCCACTACACCTAACTACTTTAATTAGGTAAGTTTAGTGCAAGTTAGGCAGGCAGGTACACGTGTGAGGGACTGGTGCGCATGATTTTAGAATGGATTCACCCCCCATAGCTGCGTGTGCGTGTGAGTGAGGGGTAAATGTATACTAATGCTCTTTCCTCTCGAGTCTATTCATTAATATACATATTTTTAAAAAAGGAACATTATGCAAATCCTGCTCCAGATTAGAAAGCAGAGCTGCTAATTTGATCTGAAACATAATTCTGTGCATAGTAACGAGTCACCTCAGGCAGCAGGATGCTTCAGCGTGGATTCTTCTAATTATAGACAAACATTAAAACTCCATTTGCTGTTTTCTGCAGGCTGCCGTGCTGCAGACAGATGCATGAACTCGCTCACGCCACTTGTGGATGATTTCTCTTTTATTTGTTTGAGCTGAAAAGCTCACAATAAGAAAATGTGACCCGGAGATAATTACCAGAATCTGCATTTAGAAGATTTATGATTTAAACATGAAGCTTAAAGCGGGGCTGTTGTTTTTGACCCTGCTAAAGACTCCGAGCATCCAGTGAAATATTCATGTGTCTTCATTCTTGTTTGGATTGAGGCTGCTGGGCTCTCAGCTGCGTAGAGGAGGAGGAGGAGGAGGAGGAATAATGGTGGATAGAAAGCGGCTGTCACAGTTGATCCTGCCTGGGATTCAGTGTGCTCAAACCCAAACAATGACTCGGTCCCTCTGCCAGCAGATATTAAATACAGTAATTGCCTGTCAGAGCGGCTTCATGCGTCCGTCCCACCAGACGCCCGCTGAGAAGGAAACTCAGCGAGGACGGAGACGTTTGTGAGGCCACCTTGGATAAGCAGAACCCGCTTCATTTCCTGGTGTCACTGTGGGCTGTTTAAAAAGGATTTGAGCAGATTGAGGGTAAGCAGAGCTCTGAGAGGATACAGTATTCTGCTGCAGATCTCTGCAGGGCTTAAGCAGGAGTCTGACTGGAAATAGAATAAACAAGCAGACAGATTCCTCTAATTGAAATGTCAATTTTGCTCTTTTCTTATCAACACAAACTGTGATTTAAAGGCCAACTGTAGCAGAGATAATCCTTCCTGTTTGCAGCTAAAATCCCACCATCATGATGAGATTTATTGCTCTTATTTTTTACACTCAGAACCAAAGACAGAGAGATAGCTTTAATGTTATTATTACTGACAATCCCTTGATTAATTTAATCTCTTTATCCATTTTATCTAGCAGATCATGACAGTAACAAGACGACATTTTTTATTGTAATTTAACTTTAAGTGTTGTGCTATAAGAAGAACCTGGATCTGCATTCAGTGCCGCAGCCATGAACAGTATAAACATGGACGTAGTCTCAGTGACATACCTACTGTTTTCTGATGAGGCGTTTTGAAGCCCAATGAGGCCGTCACCATGTTGGAAATTCTGTCTCCACTAAACTTTTGATCAATCTAGAAACAGGCAACACGTCTACTTTACAGTCACATCAACTGTGCCCCAAATGTATGAACAACTCTTCTTCTTAAAGGAGCAATATGTAACTCTAACACCTAGTGTTTAAAATGGGTACTGCAGACCAGATTCAGAACATTGTAGAGAGCTGTCTCCCCCCCCCCCTCCTCTCTAGAGTGGTTGCTCATGCAGGTCACCATGTGGTGGACACTGAAGCTTCAGTGTTTATCCAGCTCTGCATCGGTCTGTAAACCTTTCTGTGTTCTAACCTCTCTCCATTTTTCAAAAGCATCTCCAATATTGATCCTAGTTTGAGCACGTTTCTGCTCGTGGAGCTTATTAGAAACATGCAGAGGCTTTTTAGGTCGGGTACAATCACTTCTATCTGAACCAGTTCTCTTGCCCGCTTCCATCGCTGCAACACCTGTTGGTTTGACCTGATAACTGCTCTCATATCTGGCTAACCGAGGGGCGTCCAAAACGGCCGTGTGGGGGTGCCTTAAAACCGCCTACCTTCTCTGGTCCAAACAAATCCAGACCATCCAGGACCAGAATCTAAAGTTAGAAGGAGGACATACTGGCTGCTGCATTGTTGTCAGAGAAGCCAGCACTTCAACATAGCATGTTTCCTTAATGTCTGATTATAGAGTAAGGTCACTTTATCATTTCACTCACTACACATCTCACTGATTGGAACTTTAATTATAATAATTAAATATGTGTATAATTTACGTAACTGGTTAACTTGGTTTAAAGTGCGCGTTCTTGTTAAATGTGTGTTCTCCACCTGTTTAAGATGATTGTCTATAAAGGTTTATATCTCCTCATTCTGTGCACAAAGATTGCACGAATGAATCCTCTGAAAGGACCAGAACGGTGAAGCAAAGACCAAAGTAAATACATCATCTGTAGAAAAGTACAAACTTGCTTTGGTATGTTGTTCACCCCTCTTCTTCTCTTCACTAAACATCCGTCCTTCTGACAGAATAAAAACATGATAGCAGCCTCAGTCCTGCTCGCTGTTAAATTTTGATCGGTTCAGTTTTCAGCTCTTCCTCTCTGATCACAGTCACCTGGGACGAAGTTTTCCAACGAACCTGAAAGTTTTTCTGAGCCTTTAGTCAGAGCAGCAGCCCTCTGTGGGGTTGAACAGAGACGCTCACAGGAGAGCGGAGCTCCTATTAAACAAAAGTGCCCTCGGCTGGTCATAATAAAAGAGATCTACAGGTGGAGCACGTGGATGTGGAAGTCCTGGTTTGAAGTAGTTACATTAAGTCTTTGCATGGCCGTGCTGAAATATTGTATGCAGTTACATTTAAGTGTAGCACAATACAAACTGGTAACATCTTCTGTGGTTTCCCCTATGTTAACCATGAGCATAGGTGTCCTCGCCTCTGATTGGGTAGTTGACTGACATGTGATGAGCAACAAAGCAGTGTTGATGTGAAGCTGAAGAAATGTGGTGAAACGTCAAGAGCTGCTATAAGAAAGTTGTCATCTCCGTCCTGCTGATTCTCATTAAAAGAGTGATTCTACAACCACACATCGAACCTTTACATTATTGTCAGACGATGCCAGTACAGCGCCACCTGTTGACCACATGGCACCAGATTTGCGATGGTTACTCGAACATCACTTCTACACATTTCTACCAAATTTGGTTCCAATAAGAACATGTTTTTGTGAGATATGACCTTTTTTGTTGAATTAACCCTGAGAGAAAGAACACTTTGAGGGGCAATCAAAATGCAAAAAAAGAGCTGGTAAGACTGTCAGCCATCTGCAAACTGATCCAGCCCATCCTAATGTACTGTTCCACCGGCTTCTTTAACATGTTATCTGTTAAAAACAAACACAAACTCACATGCATCACCCCCACAGCTTCCAGAATATATGGTCTCAATAACAGCGCCGTCATACGCATCGCAACCTCAAGACATCACACATCCACTTCCCTCAGAAAGGAGGTACAGATCACTGAGGTGCAGAAGAGCTCGCCTTGGGAAAAGCCTGCTCCCTGCTGTTAAAGCGTCTGTTGGACAGAAACGGCGATGTGGAAAAGAACTTGCAAAGGGACAATAAAGTCTAAAGT
Source organism: Tautogolabrus adspersus (assembly GCA_020745685.1). Lineage (NCBI taxonomy): Eukaryota > Metazoa > Chordata > Actinopteri > Labriformes > Labridae > Tautogolabrus > Tautogolabrus adspersus. The sequence continues at coordinate 2,366,811 of CM036540.1, forward strand.
CTATCAGAAATATCAAAAACCCAGAATATTTCATTTTACCAAAACTCAAATGGCAGACATTTAATCAATGCAGAAGCACTTAAATTTGGTCAAATTTGACTTTTGGACCTTGAGGTTTAAAATTATAGGATAAAACATAAAGTTTGTCGTTAAACGGCACCAAATTGGACGGTGAACTCCCCGGGGTCCTCAGCAAAACACTCGCTGTGACGTGTAAAGTGTGGAAGAGACTGGATGAATTTTTTGTATGAAGTAGAAGAAAATCTCAAATTTGAACAGCTCTCAAATCTCTGTCTGCTCTTTAATCACCAGATTCATGATGAGTCTGACGCTGTCGCATCCTTCCTCCTCTGAGCCCCCTTTGTTTACGCTCAATCACCTCCCATCTGCCTCTCTGTCACACACAGCCGACAGGTGGAGGAGACGATTCATCGAGCTTCATTCAACCAATGAGACTCCAAACAGGTGAACACATCCAGTCTTTGTGAGTCTGAGCAGTGAGGACGTTAACGAGGTTCAGGCACACAGTGAAAAGGAATTATTGTGTGAGTAAATTTAGAGTAACTCCTTAGATTTACGGAAATGTCTCGTCAGGTTCCAGATGGTTTGGTTAAGATTAAAGAAGCCGTGAATACTCTCACTAGTCGTCTTTCTGCATTCCAGGATAAAAGCTCAATCGGTAACCGGCTGTTTCACTCACCTCTTCTCCCTGTGGTGGTCCTCAGGGGGTGCCTCCAGGATTCCTGGGCCCCAAAAAAAGATCTCACACTGGGCCCCTCCCACCACAGCTTCAGTCAACCCTGAAATATTATTAAAACCACCCCTCCAATACAGAATATTACCCATTAAAAGATTTGGTAATACTGAAAGTTAGATCACAATATTCACCATTAACTAGCTATTTATTAGCATGCTAATTAGTAGCATACTGGCTGCGTATTAGTCATTATTAAGGTATTGTTAGTGCCTTATTCTACATGACCATAGTCTGCAGCTATCAGGTCTTTAACTCAGAGTTTACCCTCCTCGTTGCTGCTCATTGATGGTAAGTAAGGAAGTTGTTGTACGTGAATTATGATCTTCATATGCATTTGCTTACTTCTACTATTAAGATCATAATTCATGTACAACAACTTCCTAACCTTTGTAACCATTAGCCTATACTCACACTGCTGAATAAAACAGCTCTTTTGCTGCTGACCTCCTGAACTAGTACCTCCACTTCAGATCTGCTAAAGTCTGGTGCTCCGCTTTCTTCAGCCCTCCTTTGGGCATCTGCACAACCTTGTTTCTTGCTACCAGCATGTATTTCTGTGTGTCCGCAGAGCCCTGCACTCATGCCCTTTTATGGGCATTAGTGGGCGGTAGTGTTTTAGTCAAGACAACACTAATCGAGACCAAGACATACCTGAGATTGGTCCGAGACCAGGACAAGACCAAGACCATAAATATCAATAAAAAATCATCATCTTGTGTGCAGCGGGCGTGTCACTCACTTAGACCGTAACACCAGGAAGGTTGTGGGCGTAACTGGAGGGGATAAAAATCTAAATTATGTATGAATTGAAGTTATTTGTTCTTTTAGAAAGTGATGGTCTTGACAGCTCTTGATTTTAAAGTCCACCCAGTCCAAGACCGAAACAAGACAGAGTTCAAATGTTTTTGATTCAGAGACAAGACCAAAAGTGTTCTAGAGATCGACTTCAACTACTACAACACTAGTTATGAGTTTCCACTAATTGGGAACAACAACCCAATAATTTGGGTATAAATGTGTTTTTGTCAGTATGTTCCAATAAACATTCAAAAAAAGTTGTGACAGTTGTACACTCAAAGTTTATCTAATCATATTAAGCTCACTGACATGTTCTGTGTTAAACAAACTCCCTACGTGAGTCTGAAGTATTGAATGTGTGTCAGTGAGACACATCACTGATGCTTTCAGTGTTGACAGGAATGGATTTGGAGTTTTTTAGAGTTAGAGAACAAGCAGCTGTACGTCTCATCGTGCACGCGGTGCTGTAGGTGTGTCCTACTTTAAAACCGCCCTCTGATGAAATATGCATGGCCCAGCCTACATTAATGTTTCACACACTCCCCGGGACTAAATCACTTTAAAGTTTTGGAGGGAGTTGGACTGAAATGAGGCCGTCTGCACAAAGCCGAGCTTCACTCCAGGAATGGTGATGTTTGTGAGCGGCTCAGAGCGGAGCGGGGCTGTGAGGACAACATGTGCCTGTAGCTCTGCAGGTTTTATTATTGAAGGATTTAAAGGTTTATACGGAGAACAGGCTCAGCCATGAACAGTTGTTCTCTGAGACTCAGAGTCGGGCTGGGTTCTACCTCGGGACAGAGACCGACATGGACAACAAATTCTCATCAAACCGATGTTTTATCTCAGATTTATGTTTCTTTCTTACCTTTTCTTCTTTTTCTGCCTGCAGGACTGAGCCATCCGCTGACACAGACATCTCTATTTAAAGTTAGGAGACCGGAAGCAGAAGCCCAAAAGAACAATCTAACGACTGAATAAAACTTAATATGTAATATTCCCTGATAAAGTAACGTATTAGAAGGGATCTGTTTGTGAGACAATCTGTTTTAATGCAATCCTCGAACCCTTCAGCAGTCTTTAATGAGAATGTAAAGTCAGTACAACCGTTGGCTGTACTGGAAGTCTGGAAAAGTTGAATCTTAGTATAGGGTGACCATAAATCCCGAATTTGACAAGGAACATCCCGTTTTCAAGCTCTATGTCCCGAGTCCCCACAAATCTCTAAAACACTAACATGTCCCGGTTTTGACCAACCAAAACAATACACCATGCTAACGCAAAATAGGTATTAGTGGGAGAGGCAAATGAACGTACAGTATTTTCGAGTTATAGCAGATAAATCTGAATATAACAAAAAGAACATTTGGCTTATAAGAAAACCTCGGCATTAAACAGGGCCTCTCTTTTCTTCCCTCCATCCTTTGAATGACTTGTCATACATTGCGCAGGAGGTGCGAGCTGTGTCCTCTGTGGCACGGGCGCTCAGGCGTGCCACTCGGGCTATTGTTGCGCACCAGACTGCTGGCCAGCGCTGTGTCTGATCGGACATAAATGCCCTGACAAGAGGTATCGAAGACGGGGGTACAAGCAGTGGTGAGGTCCCCCAATCCAAGCGTCCTACAGCGTAGCAGCAGGAGGCTGTAGAGGGAGGAGACGAGCACGATAGGGAGAGGAGCGCACCGGAGGAGACGAGCTGGGGGAGAGAGGGGCAACCTGAGAAAAAGGAAATCCCCAGTTTAAAATGTAATGTTTGAGAGAAGAGGGAAATATGAAGAGATAAATGTTAATGTGTAAATTCTTTAGAATGCAGAGGCTGTGAATGTTCAGTTATATTAGTTTAATCATGGTGTTTCTCTTTGTTCACTATTATTGAATCCAAATAAAAAATAAATGCATGTAATTTATTTTTCTGTCATTATAAACATGTTAACACGTGTGGGGGGGAAAGTGATCTTTATACCTTCTTTTATTGAGCCTATGTCTCCTCCTAACTGCAGCCTGTTGTGTGTAACACTGGGCTCCTGGATTAGCACCTTCCTTTCAAAGGTGTTAAATTTAGACACCGTCACAATCACCGCAGTTTTTGTCAGACTTGGTAAATCGCAATGCGTGTACCAACTTAATTTATTTGTATTTTCTCCTCCCAGTATTTTGCATGCTATAACAGAAACGCCCCATATTACATATTCATTAAGGCAAACGTACTAAATGGACAATGTGTGTTGTTTTGCTCATATGAAAGACGCCATCCTCACTGCACGCTGTTAGTAGATCAGATAGCACTTTTTTTGCCGGTGGTATCAAGTTTGCACACGTTTTAAGACACGCAAACCTTTAGTAAATCAGGCGCTAAATGTTGAGCACATTATGAGGCCTAGCCAAATAGAACAGCACAAACAGAAACACTAGATGCAGAACACACGTCTGTGTTCTACTATGTTTTTGTTGTATTTTCAAAATAATGGATTAGATATGCTATGTTACATTTTTTTTTTATGTTTTTGGAAGGAACCTCACGACCCCCCCACTTTGGGAACCACTGGCCTAGCAAATCATGCTAATGTTACAGCCCTGTACAGCGAACTGTAAGGGGAGAAATAAAGAAGAAAGAAACAAACATGCTGTTGCTGACTTTCATTCAATAGTTTAATGAATTATATGCAATAACATACATTACATTTTCATTTTACAAAAATATACAATTAGAAAAACATACATGCACTGTTTAACACCTTTACATGTGTGATATAACAGGCTAGCATTCCTCAATACTGTATAATCTACTGCTTGTTTTATGTTAACACATTTGACTCTTGCTTAGTTGCTTTAGTAATTATACACACACACACTCGCAGAGTAATACTTCTTTAAACTGTACCATGTAACTGTAATTGTTTAACTGACCGATACAACTTAAATATGAACACACTCTCAGTAGACGCACTACGTCTCTATCACGCTCTGTCTGTGTGATTCAAGCTAGCATGCACGCATCACGACGACCACATTCATACTTACACCCCGTAATAAACATACTTTAACTACTTTGTACACAGAAAACGTATCACTAACTTGTTCCTGCAAACCTACAAAACATCTGTACTTAGTTTTATTTACTTCTCACCAGTCTTCTTACCTGTAAGGGGAGAAATAAAGAAGAAAGAAACAAACACGTTGTTGCTGGCTTTCATTCAGTGGTGTAATGAATGAGGCTCAGACAACACGCTCCCCCTGGTGGCGTGAAACCAGAAGTGTAAAATAATTACAGATGCTAAAGACCAAACCAATCAATTACCGATATGCTTTTAAACTTAACCTTAGCAACATGAATTAACATTCATTTATAACACTAGCTTTTCACGATTTCTACAGAATATTTACCAACACATTTTAGAAAGACACTTCAGTTTTTAACATGTACTATCATAGTCATTTTAACTTAGTGCACAATCTTATATCCATTACACTAACAGCATCTGTTTCACCCCCATATAAGCCAATGACAAGCGTTAATTCTGTTTGACCTTCCTGGGTGTGAAGTGCAAACGAGGCTGAGGAGCAACAAGTGACTAACAAACGTATATCTGACATGTTTAACAATGAATACAATGTTTAAATGTAAAAATAGTTCATGTGTGTTTTCTTCTGCTTGAAAATACAAAGTTCAAAGTTATTATTCATGGAGTTAAGTTTCTCAGAGGTCATTCACGCCACGTAGTAGTTGCTAGTCATGCTAAGCTAACATTAACCTCTCAGCCGGCTTGTTGTAACTTCACGAGTTGCTATTTAACATTAGTGCATGCAAGTTTGTACATTACTTTAGAGGGCACAGGGTTGTCCCGTGACAGGGACCCCAAGACCAACATGAAGTATTCACGTTGAGATTTAAGTCTTACCCCCCTAACCTTCACCATGGGTCCTTCTCTGAATATACTGGCAGTCTCTGTCCCTTCAGTGTTTCAGAGTTAATCAGGAAACTTAAAGGCAGGTTTGGTAATTTTTCGAAAACTAGCTTGATTTTGAAAGTAGCATTCCCTCAGTGCTCCGTCTACACACACCCCCTCCCTTCTCTGCTCCCTCAAAAGCCACGCCCCTCACTTATATGCACTCCAGAAGCGGACCTCATCTCATCGCTTGAATTGTGTAGAAACTACGTCGTCTAAGTAAGCTCACAGTATAAACTCCGTCATCAGAGATGTGCTTTGAGTGTGGGCTAGAGGGCCAAGGGGTAGAGAACGAGCAGGGAGACAGGGAGGCCGTGATTGGTACATCAGATTGGTACCTCGTGGCAGACATTGGTCGAAGTTTTTACAGGTTTACAACTGCTACAGATGACGGATTTTCTTTGTTCCTTTTTCAGAGCACATGAGTTATTAATTTCTGTCAGGACCTAAAGACAATTTCAACCAAAGTCTTAAAAAGTGGATCTGGAGGAAATAACCAACCCTGCCTTTAATTAAATAAAAAAATGTACAATCTTCTCTGAGTTCTTCCATCAAATCCTAAAATTTAACCTGGCCTTTCTGGTTGATTGTCACCACAGGGAGATTCAGAGATAAACTCTCTATCAGTGATTGAAACAAGAAGACACCCTTTGATTCATTAATGGATTCAAACTAACTGCAGTGGCCTTTATAGCAGCAGTGCATGCTGATAACCACAGCAGGCTTTGATTAAGATTCTGCCCCCAATCATCAGTTCACTGCAGAAACTCTGCAGAGCTCTCGACTTTTTGTTAGATGAATATTTTGTACGTGTACATGTAAAAAGTTTCCACATTAGGTTCACACCAAGCGGCAACCTCCGCTGTTGAAAAATGAAGCTAATGCGGAAGTGCAAAATCCTGCAGTTAGTCGAGTGTCCACTAGAGGCTGGCTGCAGGAGCCCTGGAAGTCACATACACATGACTGGCAAAAAAGCAGTTTTTACAGCATAAATACATATGTTGTAATAATATATTGTATTATGTACCGCCTACCTCCTCTGGTCCAAACAAATCCAGACCATTCAGGACCAGAATCTAAAGTTAGAAGGAGGACATACTGGCTGCTGCATTGTTGTCAGAGAAGCCAGCACTTCAACATAGCATGTTTCCTTAATGTCTGATCATAGAGTAAGATCACTTTATCCTTTCACTCACTTCACATCTCACTGATTGGACCTTTAAGTCCCATGTAATGAGGAATAAATATAATCATCTGCCTTCTTCTATCTGAGAAAAGAGCTTCATTATAATAACACTACACACCCTGGACCAGGGAAAAACGCTGACAGCCATCAGAGCAGCTATCAGATTTCCTCATTAGTGTATTTGGAAAAGTGACTCTGAAGGGTATAGATGCATTTTTTGGTTGACTGGTTGATCAGTCAGAGTCATTAGACAGCATCTTTAGCTCCGTCAGAAGGATCCCCACAGCAGCCTCTCCAGAGGACACAGAGACGTCCGACTTGTCCAGGCTTGAATGGAGATGATGTGTGAGCACTGACACCCGCCTGTTCCCCTGTCGGCTGCTGAAGTGTCGGCATGATGAGCTGATGGGCAGTCAAAGGGGAGATGATGGTTGAGTTTCACCCCCCACCCCCACCCTGTCTTATGTGATCTTTGTTGGGCTGAATGAAAGCTGTCAGATCAGTATCACCTGTGAGGAGAGAAGGAGGGCCATACGAGGAGTACAGATTCAGAGAGGGTCGAGGGAGAAGTAACCTGAAAATGATTGTGTGCTGAACCTCAGGGACGTTCAGCCCGAGAATACAGACTGAGACTGATAGGAGAGATGATGTACAGCAGAGAACACTCAGTCTAGACAAAGACACAAAGGTGGAGACCAGTCCTACCTGAGATTTCAGACTCAATGGAGCATGATATTATCGTAAATAAGGTGTCAGAAACGAGCGTGTGATATATAGGAGGGAGGTTTCAGTTGTTTAACTTCATACAACTGACAGGTAACCTGTATTCAGGAGGGCTGTGGCTTTGGGGCAGAAAGAAAACTTGGGTGTGGCAGGACTTTAGGGAAGGACTCTTGGTACGCCTAAAACAGTAACACCTCGCTCGCCTGTCAGTCAGGTCAGCTACATCCCTTATTGTGAATAACTCTTATCCTTCATCAAATCAAAACTGATGAGTCATCAAAACATTCACCCCCCGTACAGTGTGTGCCGATCAAACATGAGCTAATCAGACCTGTTTGGTTTTTTGAACCAGGCTGTAAACATGTTAATCTCTGCTGTAAAAACAGGCTTTTTTGAATGGGTGTGTATGTGACTTCCTGTATTTCTGCAGCCAGCCTCTAGTGGACACTCGAGGAAATGCAGGATTTTACATTTCAGAATTGGCTTCGTCTTTCAGCACTGGAGGTTGCCGCTTGATTTTAAGCCACTGCCACACTATGAGTTTGGTAGCCCTCGAAGGCCCCCTACTTGCCTGGCACCCCAAGCAGTAGTCAGCCTTACCTTTTTCCTTGTCAAGCAGCACCCCAGCCACTCATTCATCAGATGACTGTCTGAATCGTCCTCCTTTGCTGTGAATTTCACACTAACTTGGACCTCTGTAAGTAAGTGTGTAAGTAAGAGAAAAAGACTTGTCTGTGCGTTTAGAAAAGTCTCTGAACTTTCCAAAGACATCCAGTTTATCTGAGAAGACGGAGTAACAGTGAAGTACGGAGCTTGTTCAGTCGATCAATAAGTCCTCTGTAGTTTTACAGCACCTCTGTGCAGAGACAAATAAAGCTGTTTGTGGAGTGGTTTGAATTCTTAACCACTAATCAGACTGTCCTCGCCGACCTGCTGACGGGTTTACAGCAGTGTTATGCACTCTGAATGAATAAACTTTAGCAGTGAGCTGTTACAGCCACAATTAAACCTTCCATTCATCCATCCATTAGCTGTACGGGTCATGCTGAGAGGTAACGACCCCAGCGAGAGGCCAGGCACAAGCTGGGCAGGTCAAAGATTAATAACAGGAGTGACACTCTCAGGCGGACAAGCATTCACACCTACAGGAAAATTGAAGTGGAAAGTTGGACCCAAATATGAAGTCATCAGACTGTGGGAGGAAGCTGGATTATCTGCAGAGAACCCAATCAGGCATTGGGGGAACATGCCAACTCCACACAGGGTTTGAACACAGAGTGTCCTGCTGTGACGTGAAGGTGCTCGCCATTGTCCACCATTTCGAGGTATAGTCTGAACCCTTACATACATCTTCCTGTCGTCTGAAGCCCAAGTTTACAAATATTCTGACACCACATGAATGCAGAATAACACAGGCTGTACTATCTCGCTCTGGGCCAAAGTGCTGGACGAATGAACAACAAATGGACGCAGAAGGATGCCTGAAATGGTCTTTGTTAATGTCCTGTAGCTATGCAGAAAAATCAATCCAAACATCTGCTCATTCTTTGTCTGCTGCTCCGTCACTCCACTCGCCAATCAGAGTGCTGCAGCCTTTGCTGTGCAGCGTTTACAGCTGAAGTTTACTGCAGTTAAGCATCAAGCAGTTTCATGGTGTTTGTGACATTTGGATTGTGAGAATTGAGACTAAATCTGGCTGGGCCTCTGGGCTTTCAGACCAACACGATTCATCAGGATTCCTCAGCCACACAAGTCTCTGTTTCATGCTGACACTCTCTTTCTCTGTGCCCCCTCTCTCCATCTCCCTGACACTTCACACTCTCTGCTGCTTCATCTTTACTAACAAAGTGGCTACCAGTCTCTGAGCCAGTCACCCAGAACTCCATCCAGCTGCAGAGTGTCATCACTAAATGTGGACTGCATGTCAGGGTGACTGGAGAGAAGAGGACTCGGTGCACACACTCGGCCTCAGCTGTCAGACTCTTTACAGAATCCGTTCCAAAACCTCTCCTATGTGCCGTGCAAAAATGTTTAAAAAAAAATATTGTAAGATTACTTAAAGAGATACTGGACAGATTTAAAATGAACATGCAGACTTTGAACAGATGGGACATCATAATCACCAGTCCACTGTTTGCAACCCTCAGAGCTGATCTTTAGTCATGTCTTATACAGCCAAGAGCAGACTTTTATTAGGATGCAGTGCAGCTTCCTCACAACTTCCAAGCTAATGCTCTGAATTCAGAATGAATTTATATCCACAAGGCAGACCCTTACACAGCATCTGATTAAGTTGCTAATGGACCCCTGGGCTTCATTTTTTTTAAGTGGCATCTACCATCACATACTACCAAAAAGGAGGAGTAAGAAGTGCAGTTATGTGTTCTGAAGAGTAGCCTATGAAGGGGGAAGGGCTGCTTAAAGCGAGAGCTTGTAGACTGAAATTGTATGTTGAAGATTTTCACTAACAAATTATACATCACACATTTGTGTTCTGAATGAGAAGTCACAGAAGAAATGTTCACAATGCAATGAATACAATGAGAGCTGCAAACTGATAATCCAACATTCACTCATTATCCGGTAAGACCTAAACTCAGTGTAGACAGTCCCCGTAAAACTGCAACTCTTCTCTATTTACACAGCACCCCGGATTTTTTTTTTTAAATGGTAAATGGACTTGAGCTTGTATATTTCTTTTCTAGTCTTCTGACTACTGAAAGCTCTTTCACAGCGCAGGTCACACCTACACATTCACACACTGATGGTAGAGGTTGCTATGAAGTGAGACTATGACTAATGCCATTCATACACATTTATACGCCTCCGACAAAGCAGCGGGAGCAATTCGGGGTTAAGTGTCTTGCCCAAGGACACATCGGACATGTGGCTGCAGGAGCTGGGGATCGAACCCTCGACCTTCCGGTTGAGAGAAGACCGACTTTACCAACTGAGCCACAGCCGCCCCTATGAAGTGTTCTAGTTTCTTTTTCTAGAACATCTGAGCTGTATTGACCAATCATGTGGCAACCTCCTGTGTTAAAAAAATGAAGGTGATGCTGAAGTGCAAATTCCTGCAGTTCCTCGAGTGTCCACTAGAGGCTGGCTGCAGAAGCACAGGAAGTCACATACACACCCATTCAAAAAGCCTGTTTTTACAGCAGACATTAACATGTTTACAGCCTGGTTCAAAAAAACAAATAGGTCTGATTAGCTCATGTCTCGATCAGCACACACTGTACGGGGGGTGAATGTTTTGATGACTCATCAGTTTTGATTTGATGAAGGATAAGAGTTATTCACAATAAGGCGTGTAGCTGACATGATTGACAGGTGGGCGCGATGTTACGGTTTGTCAGGAGGCTTAAAACCCGCCTCAGCTCCAGCTCTCAGCCTGTCGTTAGGTTGACTGAAAGTTAGGCTGAGACAGCATTTCCAGCATGGAGACCGCCATCAATGGGACTCCAGCGCCCCCTGCAGGAACAGATGGGGGACGTCACTGAGGCTTCAAACATCAATATTAATAGTCTGGTGTGAACAGCCAAAATCAGGCCAATGATGTGCGACCTCACACCAACAGTGTTCTGACGATGAATTATTTGTCTAATTTGTCAGATATCTGCACAAAAGTGAAGCTAACAATCTGGTCAAAAATTTTACTTTTACTCAGTTTCACAAAACCAATCAGTGTTGAGATTCCCCGACTCCCTGAAACGCATCGGAAATGATCCATTCCACCTCCATTCAACAAACACACATTTTAACAGAGTTTTCTTCTCCTTTTGAGGACAGACTTGACGAAGCCTTTTTACTTATAGCAAAATTAATGTATTAAGATATGAATATATCTAAGATTCCTCGGGGCACCATCCTCCGGTTAACGGATAAATAAATATTAATTGATCAGTCTCATAATCAGAAGGTTGAATTCTCTAGGAGCACTTTTCAATCAATAAACAACACAGACAAAGTTCTCAATGATTAAGTATGAATTTATTACAGGAACAATAATGCAGATTAATGAAGTAAATATAAAAGATTATACTTTCTATGGTTTTAATAACTGTATGGTTTTGATTCAAACTTTATGGTGGCGTTATAAAGTTAAAGTAAGAAATGAAACGATAAACGGTTTGGTAATGATTTAGAGAAAAATGTGATTAGGAGAAATATGTGATTTAGAAATAATTACTCGGAGCGACTGTATTGACAACGACCCTTCCTCGAGTTTTCTCTCTCGAGGCAGAAGCTGTTAACAGGACCTTACGTTAGTGGCGTTCAGTCAAACTTCCCCTCGTGGTCGGACGTTTACGGTACCGTCCGGTTCCCCAGAACTTCTGCCATCCAAGTGACTGTCTCAACAGTCAGGTAGAAGTGACGTCACACAGCAGAGCAAGGGTCTCAATCAGCTGAAGCCGGGTCGTCTGTCTCAGCGGCTCCGAGTGGATCAAAAGGAATTAAAGTCTGACTACTGAAAGCTCTTTCACAGCGCAGGTCACACCTACACATTCACACACTGATGGTAGAGGCTGCTATGAAGTGAGACCATGACTAATCCCATTCATACACATTTATACGCCTCCGACAAAGCACTAATTCTTAATAAAACGTAATTCTTAATAAAAGTAATAAAAGTAAGTGGAAACAAGACGTTAATCAAAAAAGTAATCCACCAAAAACAAAGCTTTGGGGTTGAACCTAACCCTGGCTTCGTGAGCCATCGCAGGTCACACTCAACTGAAGACAGAGCAAAAGGGCGCCTCGTCTTCCTCTTCTTATTTCTGATTGTATCTGTACGGAGCCCCTAAAGAGACATAGGAAGAACATATTTTTCTGATGGATGAATAAAATAAATACTTTTGCTTTCTCCCGACAAACAGACTGTAAATAGCAGCGCACACGAGGCCCTTTACGCAGCCCAGTTATTGCAAAAGGGCTCTGCCATTCTACCATTCTGAAGAAATGTGTGTTGTCTCCAATTTGATGTGCGTTATTGTGCGTGTGGTAAGTTATGTGAACGTTGTTTACCGTTGCTACGTCACCTGCACACCTGGGCATAGGTGGTAATCACAACCACAGGCAGGGAGAAAGGGAGACTCAGGTGAGGGGGGGGAATCAGTGGAAGCCACCCAGTTTATCAACCGTGAGCGTGTGTGAAGATGTTGTCTGGATCCTGTCGCCTTTAGTGTTTGTTTTTGTTTACGAGCTGGTTTTGTTTAATGCAGCGTACACGCGTCTGTTTGTTGGTGTTTTTTAAGATTACTGACAAATAAAGACTTCAAACGTAATCAACGGTGGACATTCCTTTTTACCCACAACCAATTGGAAATGACTTTGGATTCCCTCCAGTGGCACTTTTTGTAATGTGTAAGTATAACCAACAACTGTATTCAAAGTCTAATATCTAAACATACTGTGTTTAAAAAAATACCGCTATGTTGATCATTGTTGGAAGTACTTGGGCTTCTAGGTCCTCTGTTTCTGCTAAAACTATATTTAAGCTGGGTAAGCACCACAGACTGAAGGCTACAGGTGGGAAGATCAGTTGTATTTGGTTAGAAACTGGTAATTATTCATGCAAATCATACCTGCTTAAAGTCAAATGATTCAATTCTTTTGGTATCTTCGTTTTAGGCAAAGAAGACTTTATCAATCCAGCTGGTCTGACATCTTCCACAGAGGCCAAGCGTAAGTTAAAGTCATCTGTCCAAAGTTATATATCCTGTGATTTCTGTATGAGGTTCATTAGAGGAAGGAAGAAACAAGCTATTGTTAACAATACAGTCTTTCAAATAAAAGAAATCACACACCAGCAAAAGGTTGAATAGAGAGGTGGTGTTTTCTTTTTCATTATACAGTCAACAGAACCTAAAAAGGACTCCATCAAGTTCAATGTTAGTCTAAAGTGGTCAGGCTGGGGTGACATAGTTTGAAGGAGCCTCCTCCCTTCTTTTTACCAGTGCTTGGACTAACAGCTGTGCCAGATGCCCTGCTCATCCACTGTGGCAGAAATGACCTGGGACTGGTCATGGGATTGTCCTCTCTGCCAAACAGTCCTGTCAGCCAGAGGATCTGATCCACGTCTACAACTGAAGAAGGTGGACAAAGTCTGCTGCTTTGTGAACACTGAGATGGATACCATAGTTTCATCTGTTGGTGGAAGCATTGTGCATCATCCTCAGATAAAACACAGACATCCTGCTCAGTATTCAATGATGGTCATATTTTAAAGTGCTATTTTTCTCCACAGGATGTTGTCCCGTGTTTGAAAGGCCAAATGCTGGAGGGTTGTGTTGGATTTAGAACAACATGTTTTGACAGTCAATAAATCATCCAGGGTCTCTATCCTTTATTTGATGTTTGATGGGATTTCTTTGTTCATTTATTTTGTGTACTTTCTCCTTTACCCCCGCAACTCGACCTGATGGTTTGAACTGACGTTGATTTCTTCTGGACCAACTGTCAACAGCTTTGCTAACAGACCAGCTCAGCTTGTCCCAGCCGGGCTCGTCTGAGAGAAACAGCTTTCAAACTTCTTCTTCAACACTCAAAATGTATTGCCAATAAGTGTATAGTAAAGCCAGTAGTTAAGGTGAGAAGATGAGCAAGATGTGCAAGAGAGTCCTTTTTTTTTAATATCAAATCACAGACTTGTCAAACAGTCGGCCATTTTGGGATCCTTTTTTCACGAGTTCATTTTTGAGAGAGGACGGGAAACGCTCAGGGGACGAGTCCTCCATGTTGTCAGGGGTTGAGGTCTGAATCTGAGGGCATCTTCTGTAATAAAGAAAAACAATCATGGAGTTCATTGTAAAGTAAAATGTATTTTAGTGTTCATGCCTCAGACCTGAAATAAGATCTGTCCTGAGGTTCTGCTAAACTTCAGGTTTTCTTTTCTTAATGAGAAGCAGATATTTGATCTTGTGTTTCCTTTTAAGGACAGGATAACTATTTGTAATAAACACATTCAATAATGTAAGCATCAGCTTTATGTTTTTAAAGAAGAGTGTTCCTGGCACTTACTCCAGATCAGTTTTAATCAACACATGGGCCAGCCTGATCAATTAAACTATTGTAAAATATTCTCATATGATCATGACATAAACAGGGTTACCATCATTCACTTTGACAATGACTTAGCGGTAGCCATGATGTGAGCTAACAGGTGCTACCCACTGAAACAGCAGAATCAATCTGAGGCAGAACCAGTTTATACTGGTTTATTAATGAGCCTAGGACAGAGACAGACGAGCAGAACTGGTTTATACTGGTTTATTAATGAGCCTAGGACAGAGACAGACGAGCAGAACTGGTTTATACTGGTTTATTAATGAGCCTAGGACAGAGACAGACAGATGAGCAGAACTGGTTTATACTGGTTTATTAATGAGCCTAGGACAGAGACAGACAGATGAGCAGAACTGGTTTATACTGGTTTATTAATGAGCCTAGGACAGAGACAGACAGATGAGCAGAACTGGTTTATACTGGTTTATTAATGAGCCTAGGACAGAGACACACGAGCAGAACTGGTTTATACTGGTTTTATCAATGAGCCTAGGACAGAGACAGACAGATGAGCAGAACTGGTTTATACTGGTTTTATTAATGAGCCTAGGACAGAGACAGACAGACGAGTAGAACTGGTTTATACTGGTTTTATTAATGAGCCTAGGACAGAGACAGACAGACGAGCAGAACTGGTTTATACTGGTTTTATTAATGAGCCTAGGACAGAGACAGACGAGCAGAACTGGTTTATACTGGTTTATTAATGAGCTTAGGACAGAGACAGACAGACGAGCAGAACTGGTTTATACTGGTTTTATCAGTGAGCCTAGGACAGAGACACACGAGCAGAACTGGTTTATACTGGTTTATTAATGAGCCTAGGACAGAGACACACGAGCAGAACTGGTTTATACTGGTTTATTAATGAGCCTAGGACAGAGACAGACAGACGAGCAGAACTGGTTTATACTGGTTTATTAATGAGCTTAGGACAGAGACAGACGAGCAGAACTGGTTTATACTGGTTTATTAATGAGCTTAGGACAGAGACAGACAGATGAGCAGAACCAGTTTATACTGGTTTTATCAGTGAGCCTAGGACAGGGACAGACAGATGGAAAGAACTGGTTTATACTGGTTTTATTAATGAGCCTAGGATAGAGACGGACAGATGGGCAGAACTGGTTTATACTGGTTTTATTATTGAGCCTAGGACAGAGACAGACAGATGAGCAGAACTGGTTTATACTGGTTTTATCAGTGAGCCTAGGACAGAGACAGACGAGCAGAACTGGTTTATACTGGTTTATTAATGAGCTTAGGACAGAGACAGACAGACGAGCAGAACTGGTTTATACTGGTTTTATCAATCAGCCTAGGACAGAGACAGACAGATGAGCAGAACCAGTTTATACTGGTTTTATCAGTGAGCCTAGGACAGGGACAGACAGATTAGCAGAACTGGTTTATACTGGTTTTTGTTAACAGTGGAACTAAAGTGCTAAACAAAGTATTTCAAGTGTTACTTCATTGTATCTTCATAAATGTTAATCTCTGTAGTGTAAACACATGAACACCTTTTATTTAAAACTTTGGACACTAGGTGGCGGTACTGAGTTGCTGTTTAAGTTATTGGTCAGTAAATTGGGTCAGTTGTTGTTTACCCTGAAGCGAGTTCAACATATCCAGACTTTAAGTAAGCTGGTTCCACAAAGACAGAAGCCCCAGATAAAGATATCAGGTATCATGAGCTACCTACCTACCTGCAGTTACAATAAAAACCCTATCATATGAGAGATGATTTTACCTTTGAGTTCTTGGTGACGGCGTGCTCTTCAGAGTCAGCATGGTTAAGACAAGATGATGGCGTCCACCTTCACAACCTGCTGCTTCAGTCTGGCTGCATCGTGGTCACCGACAGGAAAACCACAGAAAATAGTGCTTCAGATTATTTATCAAAGGATGTACTGTGCAATGCAAAGTATATTCCATTTTTATCAGCAAAAATTCCTCGACAATATTTGAAAGTGCTTTGTTATTTGAGGGGTTAAAATATAGACTGTAAAAACCACAGTTAAAGCACATTAACTAAAAGTTACAGCTAAAAATACTACTTACTAAAACGTCAATAAATAAACAACATTTATGACATTTGGTTTCAGCATGTTAACAAAACACGTTAGTAATGTTTTATTTATGTTGAGAACCTTTAGGTTACAAAAAATGTAAAAAGTTATAACAGGAAACTGTTGATTTGTGTTATAATTTATGTGTTTAATATAGGGACAGTGCACATTGAACATGAACATAAACTCCTAAATATGCCAGATTGCAGCCTTAGGCTAATTTCCATCTGTAGTCCATAGACTGCCACAGGAATGACGTAATTTTGTAGGCCAACCCGGAAGTAGCATCGCCATGGGTTCCTACGAGAATTCGCCTATGGGATTTTTGCATTGGATTTTGGATCATTGCAGAAAATAAGCTCTGTGGCTAACACAGGTTTCTGATGCGTAGGCGTTTTGTTCAGCAGGATAATCTTTACAAGTGAACACCACTTTTATGAAGTTTGAAGCGTTAATGCAGCCGAGAGAAGTAAAAAGCTAACGTTATGCTACAAGCGAACTACACCACGGTCGGTTGACTATGACGTCACTACCGTTATACTTCACCGATCTAATCAGCGGTTTTGACAAGCTAGTGAAACCGTAGCTTAATAAGTTGTTTATTAACCTAATATTTGCAAGAGCACTGAAAAACAAGACTAGATGCTGTAAGGCGGACTAGTGAGAGAGTTCCCGGCGTGATGACGTTTAATGTCCCCGACAACCACTGTAGTCTCATTTAGCCACTTGTTAGCAACCGCCGTTTTTAGTACACGTAAAAACTTTAAAATTCACAAGTTGGGGTCTTATCTAACGTAGTTTATCTCGTCTAACAAAACGCCAACGTCTCTTAAGCTTGTGTTAACCACAGACCTTATTTCAGGCGTCTAACCACAAACCCATTCAAAATCCCCATTGACTTTTAGAGTTAGGAACCCATGGCGCTAAAATGCTAACTCACTTCCGGGTTTTAGGACTCATTCCTGCGGCAGTCTATTGGCAGGTTCATGTGTCCATTTTGTATCTTTTCTTCAAACAGTAAGGAACATTATCAAACCTCATCATAACTTCAGTATTATATGAACACAGGAATACATTTTCTGCCTCTTCCAAATATTCATTTTGAATTTCAGCCCCGCAGCAGCAGCACGGGGAGAGGAAGAAAGTCGAGCCTGTTATTGGGTCTGTGGACACTGACCAGACTGACCACTTGTTAATGTTAATAAATGCAGGCCAGCAGGCAATTGTTCTGTTCAAGATGTTCTTTTATTGCTTTAAATACCATCAGTGATGCACAACTATCAGCAGAATTTTACCCTGTGTTTTTTTAATACGATGTCCAGAACAGTAACGGTATCATAAAGCATAGCAAGTTCGTTTATTAGGATTTCCCCCTCGATTGTTTTCTCAAATAAAAGATAAATAATGTCAAAGCCAGCCATCAGTAACATATCATTATAACACCATAACGTTAGCCACGTAAGCCTATTTTAGTGTTGCTAGCTAGCTAACAACCATAGGCCAGTGCCATAGAGAGAAAGAGTTGCGACACTCTATGATGTCGCCGGGTCAGTCACGTGGTTCATGTAAGCCCCAATAGTTCCAAAACACACGCTGGCTGTCATGTTCTTCTATGGGACAGACAGCAGCGATTGCGTTATTGAACGGTAAATATTATAAAAACACACACCCAAGTACTTTTTCAGCTGTTATTGCATTATTGCAAATGTCAGTTTTGCATTTGGAGAGTCAGGGTGACAACGAAAAGCTGTGTATTACTTAGATAAGTTTTACATTTTTAGAGGGAAAAGCTAAGTGTTCACGTTTAACTTTTCTTTTCCATATCATTCATCTGATGATAGACGCCTCGTGATTTTCATTTTAGCGCAACTGGGCTGTATTATTGATTCCCGTGATTTTGCTCATAAATTCCGATTCAGCCGTTAGCTTACCTCCGTAGTCGCGCTAAGACGTCTGCCGTGGTCCGTTCAGCATTCGTCTAGCAGCTAGCATACTTCTTCTGATGAAAGCGGCCACCCCCAGGACCACAACGTGAAACATGATCATGTTAAGACTAAGAATATCATTTTAAGATTAAACCATACACACATTATCAAAACTATTACAGAATAAAAACTCATTGAGGCTTGTATGTTTGGGTCTATAGGTAAGTGCAGTGCTATTAAGATTTAACTCAACCCAAGTAACTTAAGCAATGAGCTATTATTTAATAACTACTATTTGACATTCAGAAGTATATGTTGGTCCTGTTATTTCTTGTATAGATTATTAGTGTGTATAGTTTGCACTGTGTATATACACATTGTATATATTTTGCTTTCTATTAATGTTCAGAGTGTTTTTCCTTCTTTTTTTGTGGACCCACTGCTGCTGTGACAAAATCATTTCCCAGTCTGGGATCAATAAAGTCATTCTATTCTATTCTAACAAAACACTTGTAACTTCTGTTACAGCTATTGAGACATCAATGTAATGATGGCTGATACAAATGAAGGTTTGCAAACAAAGTCTTTTTTATTAAACAATGACAGACAACAAGAATGTGTGCTTGTGTTTGTGCGTGTGTGAGAAAGAAGAACAATCGTGAGAACAAAAGTATAGACGGGGGAATATAAATAAATACAAGAACTTTAAAGGGATAGTTCAGGTTTTTTGAAGTGGGGTCATATAAAGTACATATCTATAGTCGATCTGTTCCCTATCGTAATCACAGATCAGCACAGCCTCAGTTTGGAGAAGCAGAGAGCAGCTCCAGCCCAGACGCTCAGCTTTGTACTACAGTGAACAGAGTCCAGATGCAAAGCGAACTTTAAGCACCTAAGACAAGGCCCACCTAAAAGAAAATCTACCTTTAATTTACCTTCAATTAATTAACCTAACTTGACGTGATTTGGAAAATAGGCTATGCTAATTGCTACTAGCTTATTTTTTTATCTAAACTTAGCTTAAAGCTCTGTATTAGCAGAGCTAGATTTTTATTTTGCTAAAGCAGAGGTTTGTAATATACTAGGCTTTGCTAAAGATCTGTTAATATACACTAACAAGTTCCATGTCATCTATCTGACACATCATTTGGATTGAATCCTTAGGGAACCGGGTTACTGCTCCCATATTATTGGCCTATTCCACTATGTGGACCTGCTGCGGGGGAGAGATCAGCTGTCTTGTACAAGTCAGGCCCAGCAGTGGCATCGGCCAAGAGGCAAGCGGATCACAAGCGGCCAACCTATCACGTCTGTCATTGTTGCCAAAGCAAAGGCTAAACGGAAAAAGAAGCCGGTCATCTGCTCCTACAACCCAAACAGGTAATCATACGTTGATGTCATGTACAGTACACAGTGGTGGGCAAAGGATTGAGATCCTCTTCTTAAATCAACAGCCGGGCATTTAAAGCCTTACTTAAAGCAAAATAATCTTGAATTGTCAAAGTATAAGTACTTAGTTAAACAGTGCCTGTGTGTTTGACTTTCATGTAGACATTTTATAACCATGTTTCTCTTCATGAACTCAGAGAAGCAGCCTGTTTTCAGCTTTGCGATGCTGCATGTACTGTACAGCATCCAAGTATGACTGTAACATTGTGAGGTGACTATGAAGCTCATGTTTTGCAATACATTAACTAAAACAACCTTGCTGCCTTTTTTAGGAAAGACTCAGATGTGAGAGCAGAAGTTTATGATATCATAAAAAACATGACCGGGACCCCAGTAAGTTACCTGGTCAATCAGACTGCTGCTAGGGTGACAGTACAGGGAAAGGAACTTCCAATCGGATGTGGTTTGAGCTACCAGGTAAATAATACACTTAGAGTCTGCACACTGCACAGTATCTGGAGGAAAGATGGTTCAAATATTCATACAAACATAAGTAGACTATGACAGCTAACGGCTGACCAATTCATTTTTATTTACATTTCAAAACATTCAAGCATTGTGCATTCCTCTACATCATTTCTCATAATGATGTGTGGGAGACCCCCAGAGGTCAAAATGTGGAACATTAGATCATCACAGTAGATTATCAATCAATACAAAAACAATCTGTACACATATATACATGAAATACAATTATTTCAGATGAGCCATCTTTTCGACATTTTAAATCCCCTGCTCAACACATGGAGGAATACAGGATAACTATAATATGTGAGGCTGAACATTTGAGAGCATGCTTACAACATACCAAATTTGATTTATGTTGCCCAACCTGATGTTGGGTATTCTCCCCGATACAATTTTGAATTTCTTTACTTTGGCAATAGCTCTCTCCACATGAACTCTGTGAGCAGCTATCTTTTTTGTTTTGTGGACATCAGTGGCAGACATCTGTTTGTTTGACTGAGCAAAAGGAGGGATATTTACTCTCAGTCCAATCTCTTCCAACTCTTTCTCAATGAGAAATCCTTTGTCAACCATTACACCATCACCCTTGTTCAGGTAGCTATGAGCCGTGAGTGTTTTCATCAACTCTAGAAAGTTGCTTTTCTGAACAATTTCCTTGTCAGACAATGATCCAGTAAAAAGAGTAGATGTAAACATGATAGCGCCACGTGGATCACATGCAATCAGTGATTTCAGAGTGTTAGTTGACTTGTAGTTTGAGAAACTTTGACTTTGCAGTACTAATGAACTTGGCCTCTCAATTTTAAGTTCTGTGCAATCAAGTATTGCCAGACTTGTTGCAAAGTCGTTCTTATATTTATCTGGCATTTGAGAGATTATGATGTCTCTATGTGGCCATGCAGGAAGTTCCCCAAGTACACCAAACATGTAATCAACCCATGAGTTGAAAAGAGTGCCTGCACTTCGTTCAGGTATCTGAAATCTGTAAGCCAGATCCTTTAAGTCTAGATTTTGGTGCAACTTCATGAGAACTAGCAAAAGTTGGTGACGTAGTGTCATTTCCTTTTTTTTTCCGATCAACCCTCTTATATATTAGTGGGACAAAAGTTTGTAGAGCTGTATCAGTATTTGGCACTGCAAACACAGAGCACAAGTTGTTAAACTGATCATAACTAAAGCCAGTGCAATACTGAAAATAGTTTGCAATATTGCTGCGGTGCAGGAGTTCTGGTGTCAGTCTAGATGGAATCTGATTTTTTTTTAATTCTTCAATTTCAGCATCCTTCTGAGCCAGCATAGTCCTTAATGTCAGCAGCTCTTGCTCCACTTCCCTTGTGGGCAGCTCCAGTGGTGGATGCTGGTCCAGATGAGCTAGCACTTCCTCTGGCTGCTGTTGCATGGGTGGCTGCTCATCCTCTGGCGGCACTGCAAATATAAATGTATGGTTTAAAATGAATGAAGGAAAACATATAAAGATGTTCTGGTACTAGCCAAATGTCACAAACCAACCAGCATATCAGCAAAATTATTCAAACTAAAGTGTACACTTGATAAAGCACATAACATTTGAAACAACATATGTTATTATTAGTTATATTGTAATTTCTGCTGTTTCTGTACTTGTCAAAACTTACATTTTCTTTTCCTGTAGCTTCCACTGTTAAACAAGCCGGCATCATCCCTGCCCGTATCCTGTTCCTGTGCCGACAACATCCCCAGGCCCCTCTCCCCAGACATCACTGTACCAGCACCTACTGAACAGGTCATTCAGATTTTCAATCTTGAAGAAGCAAGGAAAATTCAAGTGGCGACAAAGGCACAGGCTGCCTGTGAGAAATGGTACAAGGAGCGCGAGGGAAGGCTGACAGCCTCTAACTTTGGAACAATTTTCAAAAGAAAAAAAGTTACAGAGGAATTCGTCCAGGCGATGTAATATCCCAAACCCTTCACTGCAAAGGCAGCAAGCTATGGTACTGCCAATGAGCCAAAGGCAAAGCAGCTCTACCAAGAGAAATATCCAGCTGGACATGTACACGATGCTGGCCTAATGCTACAGCCAGAGCTGCAGTTTCTTGGTGCAACCCCGGATGCTATTATATGTGATGATGGGGAAACTGGACTGCTCGAAATTAAGTGCCCCTTTGGATCAAGAGACATGACCATAGAAGAAGCTGCCTCAACTATCAAAGACTTCTATGTCATCAACAATGGACAAGACATCAAAGTACCAAAAAGCCACAACTGCTACTATCAAATCCAAGAGCAGCTGCTTTTAAGTGGACTTGACTTCTGTGATTTTGTCCTTTACACAAGAGCAGATCTGTACATTGAGAGAGTTCACAAAGATGTCCTGTTCATCAATTCAATGGTTGCAAAGCTTCATGAATTTCATGTAAATAAGTTTTGTCCCAAGAAATAGATCTCACCTCCTAATAATAATAATAATAATAATAACTTGGATTTATATAGCGCCTTTCAAGAAACTCCTCTCCCGATTCTTCGGTCCTTCTTGGTCCTTTTGGGAGCACATCTGTAAATGAAAGAAAAATAACATCATTAGGGCTGCAAGTAACAATTACTTTCATTATCAATGAATCGTTTGATTATTTTATGGATTAATCGATATTAAGTGGATTTATAAAATGTCAGAAAATGTTTGTGTTTCTCAAAACCCAACGTTGCCTGCTATTAAAGCTGCTGGGAAATGTTTTCACAGTGTGCATATCCTTTTTCTGATTTTTGCCTTCAGCTTGATTTTTGATCAAGTGTGACTTGAACCTGTGTGAGTTCATGGATGTGTGCACCCAACACGCGTTTGAGTTACCTCTTTTTTGGAGATGGACGACACCTCTCTCCTACAGTAGATCCAGTCCTTGTAGCTTGGTGAGGATGGGGAAACTCAGTGCTGGGCCCTCCATTGACAAAATGCTTACACAAAAAATATAGCATTTTATGACAAGTTATTACTCACACTAAATCAGCACAAATCAATGACCTTTTGAACACCCTGACCTCTTGTCTATTGACACTGTATGTAAATAGTTTGAATATTTAGTTATGTTGAAGAGGAGTGAAAAGGTTACATGTTTTGCTAAAAAATAACAAAGTTCCCCAAAAAGGTATATATCAGGCTGTGAATTATTTGTGAACAAGCCTTTGGAAACTGGAAATGTTGGTGCGTCAAAGTGCCACTGAAGTTAAGGTTTTGGCTCAGAATATGAGAAAGATATAACAGCCTTTATACCATCTTACCAAGAGTGTCTCTCCGTTAGTTTGGTGCTACAGTATTTAGCATTGAATCATTCAGCATAACGTTTGCCAACCTTTGTTATCTCGGCTATTACAGATAAGTTAATGAAGCTAAGCTTCTGAAGTTAACGTGAGTTTAACTAGAGCCTTTTGGACAACAGCTAACAATGATGTACGATCACTAAAGTACAAAAACTAGAACAAAATAGGCCAATGAACTCCCAGCAATCAAAGTGACATGATGAACAACGCAGCTAGGAGCTAACGTTAGGCTAAAGTTAGCTAACGTTAGAGACGTTAAAGATAACTTTATATTTCTTTCCAGCAAAGTGACAATATGTTGCCTCAAATACGATGTTGACTTACCTTAGAACAGATGTGTCATGATTTGGTCTTGGTTTAGTTTGTATTTTGGAGTTTAGATTTCTTTTATTGCTTTATTTCTCTTCCTCCCTAGTGTTGCTTGTTTCCCTGTGTGTTTATGTTTCCTAGTGTTGATTGTTTAGTCTTTAGTGTTTCCTGTTTTATTTTGTAATTACTTCTTCTGGTGTCTCTCTGTGTTTCGTCTTTACTCCTGCCTCTGTGTGTTTCCCTCTTGTCTTGATTGCCCTGATTGTCCTCACCTGTGTCTTGTTGGTCTCACCTGTGTTGATTACCCTGTGTATTTAGTCTCTGTGTGTCTTCCCTTCTGTGTCGGATCATTGTTGTATGTCGTATGTGGTGTTTGTCTCAGTCTTCCTGTGCTTCCCAGTGTTTAACCCTTTTGGATTTTTTAGTTGGATTTTCTTGTATAGTAAGTTTTGTTTGGCCCTTGCCTTTTTTTTAGTTTAAATCAATCTTTTTGTTTATTCTGCATTTGGGTCCTCCTCCTCATTCCAACCGTGACAAGATGTAGACATCCTTGTTAATTTTATTCACGTTGAGTTGATGTTGTGGTCTACCGCACAACTTCATCCAAAGAAGACACTTTTCTCGGTTGAGATGTGGCTTAGGAAAGGGTAAAAAATACACCCCGCCGCCCAGCCTCTCAGGATACCTTGTGTCGGAGTTGCATGTACCCCATGAACACAGTTTGACCATTTTTAAACTTTAAATGTCAGAAAAACCTCATAAAACCGAACGAAATCTGACTTTCTGCAATGCATTTCAATGGACGTCCGGGAAGAGAATGTCCGAGTGTATGGGAATGGCTTTACGCACTGTGATTGGCTCATCGCGTCTGAGGGCGTGGCTTAGCCATAGGTCAATTACGGTAGGGAACAGATCGACTATAGATATGTACTTTATATGACCCCACTTCAAAAAACCTGAACTATCCCTTTAAGTGCATGTGTGTGTGTGTGTGCGTGTGTGCGAGTGCGTGTGTGGGGGGGTTGAAAATTCTACAACTATTTACAAAAAAACAATCCAGAAAATTTGAATAAAAAACAAAGGTTCCTTTAAGCGACATCCTCTTTCTCTTCTCTTCTGTTTCCTGGGCCCTAAATAGCAGAGTAAGAATAGGGACAGTGGTGAATAAGGGGAGCGAATACAGTTGAAAGCAGACTCAACAGAGGACACAGCAGGTAGCGCTACATACTTGGGACAACCACGAAACACGAAACAATAAACTAATAAACTAAACTAAACTAAACCCAATCACAACATATTCTAACATCACAAACATACCGTACATTGTGTCATTACCACAAAAGCTATCATTGTAACAGCCCTGAGCAAACTCAAAACAGGATGAAGAGTGAGAGAGGAGGATCCTAGTTTGGTCAGGTACTCTGACCTCTTACCTAATCCTAGTCAGAGGGACATTAGTGGTTGGGGAGAAGTTGTCACCCGCTCTCTGGGATTTTCAATGATGTCTGAGTTCTGATGGCTATTGTTTACAACCAACATTTTAATAGATCAGTGGTCTTACCATGGTTGGATGTGCAGCATTTGGATGCTCTAACCGATCCGAGAAGGGGTTCCATATGTATGGCTTCCCTATAAAACATCGAGCGAAGGATGGCAATGGTCAACAGACAAAACCTGTGTCTGACAGAGGACAACAACAGCAGAAAACTCTGTCATGTAAGTACTGTTCACAGAGGTGACATGACTTGTTAACATTTTAAAGGGCATCATATTTCAAAGTGTAGAGAATTATGACTCTTCACTGACATTTGAAGTGTGCAGTGGAAACTGATTTTACAAGCCTACCTACAGGTACACTTTGAAGATGACCAATTTATTGCCAGCAAATCAGGAGGAAATTCTAGGTTGAGGCCAGATGCTGTGCCGACAGTATTTGTACATCGGCCTAAGCCGAAAAGGAGGAAAGCCACGTCAAGGAGTCTCCAGCCTCCAGCTGTTAATGTCAGGAATGATGACCACACCTATTATGACACATCAAACATCGGTATGATATATGCAGCTAACAATGTTTCCCATGTTGTATAATTCAAGGATAGACTACACTCCTAATGCAACCTTCAGATTAGTACATACAGCTTCAAAACAACCAGAGTTCAGGGATTTCCTGAAGATTCATACTGTATGCCACATGTAGATAATCTACAGATTTCTTCATACTTCCAATAGATGAACTTAGATGAATGTCACTATAGGAGTGTAGTGTACCCTTAAATGACAATAGGTGCAAATCTAAAGGCAGCATACACATATAACAGCAAGAATACCTTGTTATTGTTACAGAGATTGAGGGAGAAATTGAGGTGGAGATCGAAAAGAATGAAAGGGACATAACAGACAGAGAGTGAAACAGATGTCAGCAGACTGCCAGGGGCCAGTCAGTCAGGGTTGAGGAATGAAGAGGCCAGTTTGCCAGGGTCAGGTGCTCCAGGGACCAGACTGCCAAGGGCCAGTTGTGACCGGGCTCAGGTGGAGAATCTAATGAGGAAACTCAGAATGGAGAGATTACTCAGAAGGAGAGCAGAGAGGGCTCTGGTAAAACAGAAAAGGATTAATTTGGCATTAAGAAAAAAACACAATTTGATTAATCAAAAGTTTAAAAAAATCTTCAACACAGACCAAATTAGAGCACTTGGGCATTCGAAAAAAGGGGGGATACAGTGGGGCAAAGAAACCGTGAAAAAAGCTATTGGAATTAGGTTCTGTTGTGGCACTACAGGATATAAAACCCTCCAAGCCATGAATATGCCTCTGCCTGACATCAGGACCATTCAGAGGAGGATGCAGCATGTTAAAATGGAGCCAGGAGTGTTGGGGGAGGTGTTTGATATGCTGAGGCTGAAGGCAGATGGCATGAATGAAATGGAGAAGAAATGCGTGCTCACCTTGGATGAGATGTCCATCACCCCTAGCGTCGAGCAGGGAGGCTGTTTGGGAACACAACACTACCTGGCCACAAAGGCCAGGCCACTCATGCCTTAGTGTTCATGCTGGCTGGTGCGACCACACGGTGGAAACAGGTTGTGGCTTACCATTACAGCGGTAATTCTACTGATGGCGCAGTGTACCGGCCCATAATACTCACCATCTTGGAAGCAGCGGCGTCGATAGGGCTTCATGTGGTAAACATCACCACTGACATGGGGAGCCCCAATAGGGCAATGTGGAAGTCTTTTGGGGTGACCTATGCCAAGCCGTGGATAGTACATCCTGTGGAGCCACACCAGCGCCTCTACTTCATGGCTGACGTGCCACACATTGTAAAGAACTTGAAGAGTGCCTTGGTCAATGGTCACGTCATCACCATACCACAAGATGTGGTGGACAAGGAGAAGCTGCCATCCAGTCAGGTGTCTGTTGGCCCTCTGAAAGATCTGGTATCATACCAAGAGGGCATGGCCCTAAAGCTGGCACCCAAGTTGTCTAGAGGCGTCCTGGAGCCTAGCCATTTTGAGAAGATGAAGGTTAGTTCAGCGATGCATGTCTTTATCAAGTCAACAAGTGCTGCCCTAAGGTACATGGTGGCGGAGGAGCACAGACCAGAATCCTACCTTACCACTTCATGGTTTTTTTGAGAAGGTGGACTACTGGTTTGACCTCATGTCATCACGCAACGTAGTTACTGCCCTAAGTCATTTCAAGATGGAGGAGTATGATAAGGCCATCAGCTTCCTCCGGGACTCCATCCATCTGTTTCGGGGCCTGAAGATCGGTCCCCAGGGCAGCTGGAAACCAGTCCAGACAGGACTGGTGATGGCCACAACAACAATCCTGGAGGTCCAGCATGACTTGTTGAGTCAAGGGCACAAATTTGTCCTCACAAGCTGCTTCACCCAGGACTGCCTGGAAAACACATTTTCATCCATTCGTCTGAGGAACTCTGTCCCAACACCTGCAGAGTTCCAATATGCACTGCGGGCTGTCACCGTAGGCCAGTTCCTATCGTTTTCACTCTTGTTCAGAACGTGGAGCAGCTGTTCCGTGTGAAGAACAGTGATTCCCTCATGGAGTCCTCAAATGCAATGGCACAGCTGGAACAAGAGGCCATGTTACTGCACAGCAACCTTCCCTCATGCCACGACCTGAAGAAAAAAATCCTCCCCACATACATCAGGCTGAGGTTAAGGATTGCATCAAAGTGTATCAGGGCTGAGAGGAAGGAAAAAAATAAAGGGTATCTTGGCAGCAAGAGTCAGAGTAAGAAGGCAAAGAAGACCCAACAGACACAACAGACTTCTGCACCGAAGGTCATAACATCCAGGCCACTGACAAACACCTTACTCGTTGCCATGGATGTACTTGGCATCTCCATTCCCGGTCCACCGTCAGCAGCCCCCAGCCTCCTCTTCTTTCAGCAGTCATCACCTGCAGCCGTCGCCAGCACCAGTCACCACCAGCAGCAGCTGCCACCACCACCAGCCTCCACCCCCAACAGCATTCCCATCTTGAAGTGAAAGTGGATGTCAAAGAAACACTGCTAGAGATGTCTTTTCAGTGCTTCATGAAATATACTGTTTATTCAAATACCCAATTATACCCACAGTAAGACTATATATTGATGTAAAATAAAGAGCTCCTCACCAAAGTGGCACCTTAATGTATGAAAAACAGAGAGAGAATGAGAGAGAGAAGGATAGAGAGAGAGCTGCAGAGACAGGCAGATAAAGGAAAGAAAGAGAGAAGGGATCAGTTAAGGTATAGTTTAAATCAGGGTTCGTACACATTTTTCAAGGTCAAATTCAAGCACTTTTCAAGCACTTTCAAGGGTCATTTTCAAAAATTTCCAGCACCTTATCGCTGCGGTAAAATACATATGTACAGGAATATATGTACTTGTGATATTTTTTTTTAACTTTTTATCACAATTATGTACATTGTATTACAAAAACACACAACAGTATACAGTATAGTAAACTTACAAATGTGAAGAATGCCAAAATAAAGTTTCACTAATTGAAATTCCCACCATTCCTAATTATATAACACTCGCTCAAATCACGAGTCACAGACAATGCCTTGACATGCCCTGATCACGAGCTCATCAAACTGATAGGATAGCGGAATCTATCGGCTAGCATGCCATCAAGCATCAGTAAGTACTAGGCTAGTTGTTCACTACAGCCAAGTGAACACGAAACAGTACAACATATTAAGTACAGCCAACACGTCACATAATGAAGTCAGTATATCCCCAAAATCAATGAAATATTAAATGAAATATTTATCACAAACGCCCCCTTATTTCTACTAGTGCTAAAGTTAGCAGCTAGAACGAGTTTTATATCACACACAAAATCGACTAACGTACGATGGCTGACACGGTCAGGTTCAGCAGATAAAAGCCACAATAAATTAAAACCCCTTGACAATACATCTAAATCCTGCTTGTTAGTTACCCAACATCATTAATTTAAAAGTTGCTAGCGATTCATTACCGGACTCTTACATTACCTTCACAGCTGGCGAAGTCGCGCTAGCTAACTAGCTAGCAGGCAATGCTTGAAAATTGGTTGTAACAACCAAGATGAAATATAGATAATTACGCTGTGCATATACAAATGAAGACCAGTGTAAGCATCACAAAGGGCCTCTGATGCAATATAGACAGTTGACAATTCAAAAGAGGTCGATATTTCAGCAACTTACCTCTGGAACTATTCGACGCGCTGCAATGTAAGTGAACGAGGTCCAACGCCGTAATGACAATGTTTGGAACTAATCCGAGCTCCATACCCCGGAAGTAGAAGGCGGTACAAAGTGCCGCCATTTATTACAACGGAGGTCTATGGGAGTGTCGCCACTCTGTTTACTCAATCACTCTGCCATAGGCTAACCCGAAGAGTACATAAAACACGCATTTAAACTTACCGAGTTAATGCAAAGATCAGTCAGTTAGATACAGCAGAACAACTCGATATGTCAATTCAAGAGAGACAAACAAGGAGCGGAAAAGTTCAGTCTTCTCGGCTTTCCTTCAATATGTAGCTTTGCTATTCCCAAAGAGAACTACGCAAGATCGGCAGCTGTCAATCATCGTCAAATATGAAGAAAGTCCCGTTTTCAGCCTCAAATAAATGCACTTAATCACAAAAAGCGTAATAATTATGATAAATGATAAAAGCAGTGTTTAGGTTTTGAAAAAAAATTATGTGACGAGTACAAGACTGTGTACATAATTTTCGTCAGGAGTCAAGGAACTACCCATCCCACAATCCATTGCGAATGATAGCATGTCTTCTTAAAAGTAACTTTTGTCGTCGTTCTCGAGTTTATACTGTTAATGCAAGTGTTGTACTGTGTTGAAGTTTGTGTTGTGTGAATATATAAACTACATTCACTGCGGCATGACACGGTTATTAGTACATTTCGTGTTAGCTAACTAACTAGATATAACTAAATGCCTAAGGATGTATTCTTGAAGTATGTTTGGCTGCTCGTTGTCTGTCTGAAACTCTGTTATTTGTGCTGCTGCTTGTCTTGTCCAGGACGCTCTTGAAAAAGAGATTTTTAATCTCAATGAGTTTTCCATTCCTGGTTAAATAAAGGTTAAATAAAAATAAATAAATATCCTGCTTGCCGCTTCCGAAACTATCTTCGTATACGGCGCCGAGGGGCGGTTAACATTTCCATGGTAACAGCAAGCATAACCAATCACAGACGTCGCTGTGACACTCTATGATCGTGGCTTGGGTAGTGTAGTTCTCGGTCGAAATCCAACGGAGAAGACTGCAGAGAACTGTTCGCAAGATAGCCTAAACGCATTATTCAAGTCATTCATGGTAAGTTCTTCAATACGTGAACATTAGTTTACTGAAGAGACGTTACAGCGTTACTCTTACCGATAACATTACTCTTTTCAAAGTCACTGTTTATTTTATTAGATACTCCAGTGAGCCTACTGAGCAATGCTAACTAACGTCACCTTACCTAGGTATGCTGACTTGAACACATGTTGTAACCTGGTTGTAACGTTAGCTTTAATGGCTCGAGTTGAATGATAATGTAGAAAAACAGATTTAAAAATTTGGATGATTGACGTTCATTTTGGGACGGCTTAGATTGAATTTTGCAGTAGCGCCAATATCGACAAGCAGCACCTGGCACATGTCACGGCACATGGAAATGTTATGGCACGGCACATGGAAGTTCAAGTACCACTCATATTTTAGTCCAGAATCGCTAATCTTCCACCACCACCATAAAGTTGTTTCATGTACATTTCGTGATAGCGGTCAATAGAACGTATGGTGAAACTATGTAATGTGTGATCAATATGCAGTCCGACATCTACACCAGTCATAAATATGTTAAAAGGTTAATGCTGCGTTGACGGCATCATATAAACCAGGGGTGCCCAACCAGTCGATCGCGAATTCATTTGAGGTAATTAAGTTATACTTTCTTTTTCTTTTTAGTGCAAAGTAAACAACCCGGATATAAGGATTATAATTCAGTTCCACTGACAACTTCAGTTAACAAATTATTATAAATGGATATTATTTAATGCTTAACAATGTTTTTATTTCCCACCTGTCATTATTTAATGTTCATTTTATATTTCCTATTTGATATGAGGTTGCTGAAATGCGGGCCACATTTTTCTTTTTTTGGCGTTCCAAGCACCAGCACTGAACAAGGTATGGACGTGCATCATGAGTTATTGGTCTCAGTGCATACAAGAGGTTCACTTTTATTCAATTAAAAAACCTTAGCTGATCCAAATGACCTCAATCTTTCACAGGTTAATGTGGGGTACCCACCAAGTCCATTTATATATATAAAAAAATAAAAAGCCCAAATTTGTTGTTACGAGGTTTTAATGGAACAGCGACGATATGTTGTAGGGGGCTGCAGTGTGTATTCAATGAAAATGTGTTCTTCACATCCAATGACCCAAGGCCAATCAGTCTCAGGTTGAAAAAAATTATTTGCATAATATTTATTTAAGTAAACAGTGAAAATTGGTTTCAGAGACTGGTCTCATTTATAAAAGAGTGCGTAGAATCCATACTAAAAGTGTTTGTGCGCCAAAAACCTAAAAAAGGCGTGCGCACAAAATAATTCAGATTAATAAAACTGTTCGTACGCACACCTGCACGCAATGTTCCCTTTATAAATCACGATACACCTGGAAATGTGTGCACGTAGATCAGCCCCATGTTCCACCCTCTACACGCCCATATTCAACCATAAACGGTCAACGCAAAGAACCTCATGAATGAAAATGCATACAAGCGAGCGAGCAGATCAAAGGTTTCCAGCGCTGGATCGCGGCGAAAACCGGAAGTTTAGACGGAGAAAATAAACTTTCTGACTCAGAAATGAAGGAGCTTGTGAATGAAGTGAAGGTTAGAAAGCACATATCTGTAGTTTGCTGCAGCAGGAGGGTCACAAACTAAAGGAAAATCAGAGAAAAATCAGAGAATGACACCACGTTGCTTCTGCATTCACGCTGTCCTCCTACAGCGCCAAAACATCCACCGTTCATCATTACGCACGAGTATATCTGCAATGTTTATATGTTTACGGGACCACACTGATTTCTTCATATGATCAGAGAGGTCACGTCAGTCAGCAGTCTCCCTCATGTAGGATATTATTAATCAAAAGTTTGATCAATGAACAACTTTTAATTGTTGGCCACATTTTTACGTGGGAAACTCCGTCTGCTCTGTGACTGATTATGAGGATATATATGATCGTGTTAGAAATGCACTGACTTAATTTCCACACTTTAATTATTTCAATCAGGAGAGACAAGTGAATTTAAGAAAATTATTTATTACAATGAATAACATGAAAATGTGACTTGACAGAAAGTCTTTGGCGCTTGGACTCTATGGGGGGGTTGATGTGTTTGGAGAATGAAATTCTGAGCGTCATTAGAATAAATCCCCCCATGGAGTCCAGACCCTGGTGGTGGGGAAGCTGATGATTTAATGAGACCAAATGGGTGAAGAATTGATGGATGATGAATCTGCTGATGAAGATAGCGGTGATGGGGAGGTGGAGGGGCGCACGAAACATCAGCATGAAGGAACTAGGGCAGAGAAAGAATCATATTTAAAAGGGGAGCAGAACGATGATAGGCTGAAAATGAGGGAGGAACGCCATACGATTGGTTAGATGAGCTCCGCTGACGAGACAGCTGATTACCCAATGACAGCCCAAAACTGACAGCTCGAGAATGACAGCGGAAACGTGAGTGTGCGTGCAAAAGAAGAAAGGGTGAATGAGAAAGACCTGATCGTGAAGCACTTATAGGCTTCCCGACTGAACTTACGCTAGAGCTTTATTTACACAATAAATACCTGCAGGTGATGTAGGTGCTGTGCTGTGTGAAGGAGAAATGTGTGAAGCCACCGCCGTGTCTCTGTGCACTCTGTGCGTCTTGCAGCTCAGACATCTTCATTCAAACTCAAACTCACGCTTGACGATAAATGACGATAAATGCACGATATTGACAGATATTAATAAAAACTAGTGGCGCTTTGGTTTTTGTGTTAGTCTAATTTTTAAATCTACAACAGTGATTACATTAGTGTACAGTCTCTTGGGTCCTGGATAGGCCTAATGAAGGCAAGACAGCGCTGATGAAATATGTATGTGGCCGACTTTTATTTAATATTTTTTTTACGTTTATATCTTGTCATATGGAAAGTTACTTATTGAAAATGGCTCACTACATGCGCGCGTATAACCTCAATAAAACTGCCGTTTTGTATGATTATATTATGACGTGGATCTGTCAGTAAAGTTTGATATTTAGTGAAATAAAATGTGGAAGAGACGTCAATACACATTCTGCAGGCTTCAATTCACCACTTCACCGTCTGTGTCGCCAATTTACCATGCCTCCAAAATGTTCGTATGCCTGGGTCAGAGTTTGCTTACCGTTGCGCACATTTTATACCGTCAGGTTTGTTTTTATAGATCACAAATTTTGCTTTGGAAATGGCGTACGCCAGTTTCAAGTCCCGTTTTGTGCGTACGCAACGGTTATAAATTAGACCCCAAAACATCATAGAAGGGTTGACATCTGTAAGAGGAATCAATAATGACACAGGCAAATCCTTTTGCCAGCAGTGTAGGAAACGAGTTTTATTAAGAATTCCATGCACCCAAGCAAACAACCCACATGGACAGGCAATAATGCAATAGACCCAACAGTTTAAATGTATAATCCTTTTTTATTTTATTTATTTATTTCAAGTGTATTTAACCAGGAGAAACCTCATTGAGATTAACAATCTCATTTACAAGAGTGTCCTGGCCAAGACGGTCAGCAGCAAAACAAAAAGTTACAGACATACAATAAAATGCTCATTGAATACATTAAGCATTGTGGCTTTGTCAGTAATGTTTTGAGAGTCCTTGACAATGCAAGGGGGAAGCTCTATACCTTTCTTATGCCCAGATAAGGATTTTATAGTCTTCCAGAACAACCTCGGATTGTTCAGATTAGTGGAAGTTTCACTAAGGAAGTGCTCAGCTTTGGTTTTTTTGATTGCCAAGGTACAAGCATTCCGCAGTTGTCTAAAAAGCAACCAATCGCAGTCAAGGCCAGAACCCCGCGCTTTAGCCCAAGCTACATTGCGCTCATGTAGTAAACTAGATAAGTCAGGGGTAAACCATGCAGTGTCACGGCCTTTTACCCTGTATTTTTTAAAAGGAGCATGTTTATCAATAACACCCACAAAACCATCATAAAAAAAAAAATGGAATAAACACCTAGCCACAGTTGCTATGGATTCAAAATAAGCCAATTAGGTTTCTTACTAGCAACCAAAGTTATATATAAAATATCTACATAGAATATAACTGAACACAGCCTGGCCACCTTGCAAAATTGTAGAATTGACAGATTTTGCAGCTGCACCTGAAATTGAACATTTTAAACAATTAGATTTTTTTTCAAACATTCTCTTCTTAGAGTAAAAATTATAAGAAAATACTGATAAACAAAAACAATCAAAATTGCTTTTTAAGGGCGCACTCACTAGCAAAGTTGTCCCATACCAAGCTTAAGCACGATTGCATTCCTTTATCTGTGCAACAGTTGTCTTTTTTTCAAGTGTCACATGTCTTGTCCCCCCTCCATTTGTGGTCCTTACTTGTTGGTATCCGTTGTTGCAAAAATGAAGCCATCCAATTTCAACCTTTCTGGCATTTCTTTTTGCTGCAATATTATTGTGTCTTGCCATCAAATCAATTTGCTTGGAGATCACACTTGACACAACACACTGGGCTCCTGCTGCCTTTGATCCCTTCTTTCTTGCTCCAATCTTATCTCTTAGTCTTTGTAAAAGAGCTTCTTTATCAGAGCTGGACTCTGTTTGTCGACAGAAGGAGAGGACAGCCAATCTGTCACCATATGAACTTACATATTTGCCATCTGATCATCAGTCATCAGTTAACTGGGGCCAGCAAGAATTAGGAGGAGATGGGCTACTTTTTATGGTTTATATGATGCCGTCAACGCAGCATTAACCTTTTAACATATTTATGACTGGTGTAGATGTCGGACTGCATATTGATCACACATTACATAGTTTCACCATACGTTCTATTGACCGCTATCACGAAATGTACATGAAACAACTTTATGGTGGTGGTGGAAGATTAGCGATTCTGGACTAAAATATGAGTGGTACTTGAACTTCCATGTGCCGTGCCATAACATTTCCATGTGCCGTGACATGTGCCAGGTGCTGCTTGTCGATATTGGCGCTACTGCAAAATTCAATCTAAGCCGTCCCAAAATGAACGTCAATCATCCAAATTTTTAAATCTGTTTTTCTACATTATCATTCAACTCGAGCCATTAAAGCTAACGTTACAACCAGGTTACAACATGTGTTCAAGTCAGCATACCTAGGTAAGGTGACGTTAGTTAGCATTGCTCAGTAGGCTCACTGGAGTATCTAATAAAATAAACAGTGACTTTGAAAAGAGTAATGTTATCGGTAAGAGTAACGCTGTAACGTCTCTTTAGTAAACTAATGTTCACGTATTGAAGAACTTACCATGAATGACTTGAATAATGCGTTTAGGCTATCTTGCGAACAGTTCTCTGCAGTCTTCTCCGTTGGATTTTGACCGAGAACTACACTACCCAAGCCACGATCATAGAGTGTCACAGCGACGTCTGTGATTGGTTATGCTTGCTGTTACCATGGAAGTGTTTACCGCCCCTCTGCGCCGTATGCGAAGATAGTTTCGGAAGTGGCAAGCAGGCTATCGAGTTAGTTAGCTAACACGAAATGTACTAATAACCGTGTCATGCCGCAGTGAATGTAGTTTATATATTCACACAACACAAACTTCAACACAGTACAACACTTGCATTAACAGTATAAACTCGAGAACGACGACAAAAGTTACTTTTAAGAAGACATGCTATCATTCGCAATGGATTGTGGGATGGGTAGTTCCTTGACTCCCGACGAAAATTATGTACACGTCTTGTACTCGTCACATAATTTCTTTTCAAAACCTAAACACTGCTTTTATCATTTATCATAATTATTACGCTTTTTGTGATTAAGTGCATTTATTTGAGGCTGAAAACGGGACTTTTCTTCATATTTGACGATGATTAACAGCTGCCGATCTTGCGTAGTTCTCTTTGGGAATAGCAAAGCTACATATTGAAGGAAAGCCGAGAAGACTGAACTTCTCCGCTCCTTGTTTGTCTCTCTTGAATTGACATATCGAGTTGTTCTGCTGTATCTAACTGACTGATCTTTGCATTAACTCGGTAAGTTTAAATGCGTGTTTTATGTACTTTTCGGGGGTAGCCTATGGTTGTTAGCTAGCTAGCAACACTAAAATAGGCTCACGTGGCTAACGTTATGGTGTTATAATGATATGTTACTGATAGCAGGCTTTGACATTATTTATCTTTTATTTGAGAAAACAATGGAGGGGACAATCCTTATAAACGAACTTGCTATGCTTTATGATACCGTTACTGTTCTGGACATCAGAAATTCAAAATGAATATTTGGAAGAGGCAGAAAATGTATTCCTGTGGTCATATAATACTGAAGTTATGATGAGGTTTGATAATGTTCCTTACTGTTTGAAGAAAAGATACAAAATGGACACATGAACCTGCCAATAGACTACAGATGGAAATTAGCCTACGGCTGCAATCTGGCATATTTAGGAGTTTATGTTCATGTTCAATGTGCACTGTCCCTATATTAAACACATAAATTATAACACAAATCAACAGTTTCCTGTTATAACTTTTTACATTTTTTTGTAACCTAAAGGTTCTCAACATAAATAAAACATTACTAACGTGTTTTGTTAACATGCTGAAACCAAATGTCATAAATGTCTTTAAATGTTGTTTATTTATCTACTTTTTAGTAAGTAGTATTTTTAGCTGTAACTTTTAGTAAATGTGCTGTAACTGTGGTTTTTACAGTCTATATTTTAACCCCTCAAATAACAAAGCACTTTCAAATATTGTCGAGGAATTTTTGCTGATAAAAATGGAATATACTTTGCATTGCACAGTACATCCTTTGATAAATAATCTGAAGCACTATTTTCTGTGGTTTTCCTGTCGGTGACCACGATGCAGCCAGACTGAAGCAGCAGGTTGTGAAGGTGGACGCCATCATCTTGTCTTAACCATGCTGACTCTGAAGAGCACGCCGTCACCAAGAACTCAAAGGTAAAATCATCTCTCATATGATAGGGTTTTTATTGTAACTGCAGGTAGGTAGGTAGCTCATGATACCTGATATCTTTATCTAGGGCTTCTGTCTTTGTGGAACCAGCTTACTTAAAGTCTGGATATGTTGAACTCGCTTCAGGGTAAACAACAACTGACCCAATCTACTGACCAATAACTTAAACAGCAACTCAGTACTGCCACCTAGTGTCCAAAGTTTTAAATAAAAGGTGTTCATGTGTTTACACTACAGAGATTAACATTTATGAAGATACAATGAAGTAAAACTTGAAATACTTTGTTTAGCACTTTAGTTCCACTGTTAACAAAAACCAGTATAAACCAGTTCTGCTCATCTGTCTGTCTCTGTCCTAGGCTCAATAATAAAACCAGTATAAACCAGTTCTGCTCATCTGTCTGTCTCTGTCCTAGGCTCATTGATAAAACCAGTATAAACCAGTTCTGCTCATCTGTCTGTCTCTGTCCCAGGCTCATTAATAAAACCAGTATAAACCAGTTCTGCTCATCTGTCGGTCTCTGTCCTAGGCTCATTAATAAAACCAGTATAAACCAGTTCTGCTCATCTGTCGGTCTCTATCCTAGGCTCATTAATAAAACCAGTATAAACTGGTTCTGCTCGTCTGCCTCTGTCCAAGCCTCATTAATAAACCAGTATAAACTGGTTCTGCTCGTCTGTCTCTATCCTAGGCTCATTAATAAACCAGTATAAACCAGTTCTGCTCATCTGTCTGTCTCTGTCCTAGGCTCATTGATAAAACCAGTATAAACCAGTTCTGCTCGTGTGTCTCTGTCCTAGGCTCATTAATAAACCAGTATAAACCAGTTCTGCTCATCTGTCTGTCTCTGTCCTAGGCTCATTAATAAACCAGTATAAACCAGTTCTGCTGGTCTGTCTCTGTCCTAGGCTCATTAATAAACCAGTATAAACTGGTTCTGCCTCAGATTGATTCTGCTGTTTCAGTGGGTAGCACCTGTTAGCTCACATCATGGCTACCGCTAAGTCATTGTCAAAGTGAATGATGGTAACCCTGTTTATGTCATGATCATATGAGAATATTTTACAATAGTTTAATTGATCAGGCTGGCCCATGTGTTGATTAAAACTGATCTGGAGTAAGTGCCAGGAACACTCTTCTTTAAAAACATAAAGCTGATGCTTACATTATTGAATGTGTTTATTACAAATAGTTATCCTGTCCTTAAAAGGAAACACAAGATCAAATATCTGAAGATGCCCTCAGATTCAGACCTCAACCGCTGACAACATGGAGGACTCGTCCCCTGAGCGTTTCCCGTCCTCTCTCAAAAATGAACTCGTGAAAAAAGGATCCCAAAATGGCCGACTGTTTGACAAGTCTGTGATTTGATATTAAAAAAAAAGGACTCTCTTGCACATCTTGCTCATCTTCTCACCTTAACTACTGGCTTTACTATACACTTATTGGCAATACATTTTGAGTGTTGAAGAAGAAGTTTGAAAGCTGTTTCTCTCAGACGAGCCCGGCTGGGACAAGCTGAGCTCGTCTGTTAGCAAAGCTGTTGACAGTTGGTCCAGAAGAAATCAACGTCAGTTCAAACCATCAGGTCGAGTTGCGGGGGTAAAGGAGAAAGTACACAAAATAAATGAATAAAGAAATCCCATCAAACATCAAATAAAGGATAGAGACCCTGGATGATTTATTGACTGTCAAAATATGTTGTTCTAAATCCAACACAACCCTCCAGCATTTGGCCTTTCAAACACGGGACAACATCCTGTAGAGAAAAATAGCACTTTAAAATATGTCCATCATTGAATACTGAGCAGGATGTCTGTGTTTTATCTGAGGATGATGCACAATGCTTCCACCAGCAGATGAAACTATGGTATCCATCTCAGTGTTCACAAAGCTGCAGACTTTGTCCACCTTCTTCAGCTGTAGACGTGGATCAGATCCTCTGGCTGACAGGAGTGTATGGCAGAGAGGACAATCCCATGACCAGTCCCAGGTCATTTCTGCCACAGTGGATGAGCAGGGCATCTGGCACAGCTGTTAGTCCAAGCACTGGTGAAAAGAAGGGAGGAGGCTCCTTCAAACTATGTCACCCCAGCCTGACCACTTTAGACTAACATTGAACTTGATGGAGTCCTTTTTAGGTTCTGTTGACTGTATAATGAAAAAGAAAACACCACCTCTCTATTCAACCTTTTGCTGGTGTGTGATTTCTTTTATTTGAAAGACTGTATTGTTAACAATAGCTTGTTTCTTCCTTCCTCTAATGAACCTCATACAGAAATCACAGGATATATAACTTTGGACAGATGACTTTAACTTACGCTTGGCCTCTGTGGAAGACGTCAGACCAGCTGGATTGATAAAGTCTTCTTTGCCTAAAACGAAGATACCAAAAGCATTGAATCATTTGACTTTAAGCAGGTATGATTTGCATTAATAATTACCAGTTTCTAACCAAATACAACTGATCTTCCCACCTGTAGCCTTCAGTCTGTGGTGCTTACCCAGCTTAAATATAGTTTTAGCAGAAACAGAGGACCTAGAAGCCCAAGTACTTCCAACAATGATCAACATAGCGGTATTTTTTTAAACACAGTATGTTTAGATATTAGACTTTGAATACAGTTGTTGGTTATACTTACACATTACAAAAAGTGCCACTGGAGGGAATCCAAAGTCATTTCCAATTGGTTGTGGGTAAAAAGGAATGTCCACCGTTGATTACGTTTGAAGTCTTTATTTGTCAGTAATCTTAAAAAACACCAACAAACAGACGCGTGTACGCTGCATTAAACAAAACCAGCTCGTAAACAAAAACAAACACTAAAGGCGACAGGATCCAGACAACATCTTCACACACGCTCACCGTTGATAAACTGGGTGGCTTCCACTGATTCCCCCCCCTCACCTGAGTCTCCCTTTCTCCCTGCCTGTGGTTGTGATTACCACCTATGCCCAGGTGTGCAGGTGACGTAGCAGCGGAAAACAACGTTCACATAACTTACCACACGCACAATAACACACATCAAATTGGAGACAACACACATTTCTTCAGAATGGTAGAATGGCAGAGCCCTTTTGCAATAACTGGGCTGCGTAAAGGGCCTCGTGTGCGCTGCTATTTACAGTCTGTTTGTCGGGAGAAAGCAAAAGTATTTATTTTTTTCATCCATCAGAAAAAAAAGTTCTTCCTATGTCTCTTTAGGGGCTCCGTATTTCTGTGTAAATATCAATGTACACATATGGAAATATTTGTTTCTGACTTCACTGTCAGAACAAAAGTGTGTGAACGTTTTCTCACATTTTATCTGCGAGCTCTAAAATGTTTTCTTTTCCTTCTGTGATGTCCACTTCGTCTCTCGTGTGTGAATATTTCAATCCAGTGAAAACTCAAACATGCAGGTTTAGATTTGTGTGCTTCAACTTCTCTCATCATTTTCCACAAGCTCTCACTTATGTAATAATTTAAGCCTCATAGTAGCCTTTAGGAGATACGACAAAACCCGACACAAAATGTCGACAGACTTAAACATGCACACAGAGAATCAGCACCATGGACAGCGTCGTGCACAGTATGCAGTGTGTTAGCAGAGATCTATCAGCAAACAGTTTTTATCTTCTTCTTCTACTTCCTTCACCACTGACCTTAGCGGTTTATAAGATATCACATGGACGACAGTGTAGGAGCACAGTCATGAAACGCCCACGTTACTTTATTGTAACCGTAGGTAGATTTGGTATTATTGTCATTATTATTCTGCCAGACTAGATGGTGAAAAAACTGTCAAACCGAGCATAATAAGAACGTTCTCCTGTGGCATGCTGTGCTATTCATGTATTCAGATGATGAAGGCTCATGATTGTCACCTGTTTTTATAAATAAAGTATTAAAGCTGTTTCCATTTGACAATCAAAGTGAGTAAAGGTGTGTTTGTCGGTCCCTCAGCTTAGTCAGTCGGGGGAGGTTTCACAGAAACAGCTTTTCATCTCCAGTGTTGGCTGAGAGAGGACCTGTTCCAGAGGGGCTAAGCTGTAATGAGATCAGCTCTTTCGCAGCATTCCCACTGTCTCAAATAACAGGCAGCACAGCGGGGCCAGTGCCCAGACTGTGGCCTCTGCTCCCCCATATCCTCCCTCCAATGCTCCCTCATATCCTCCTTATTACCACCAACGCCCAGCGCCGAGAAAAGCAGCGGTGCTTTTAAAGTTCAGCACTAAATCACAGCTCTCGGCCTTCAAAGGAGTCCAGTTCTGTACTCGGGTCGCCGGTCCTCCTCAGGCAAAACAGAGGGATGAAGTAATTTCACAGCCAGTGACACAACATGTGTCACAGCGAGCAGGCCGCCGCCCGGGTGTCATTTTCCCTCCTGGCTGCAGCAGAGAGCTGCTGCTCGGCTGTCATTCTGGCTTTCATTACGGCTGTTTTTTTGTTCCTGAATGACACGGCTGGCTCTGACACATTACAGCTCGACTTCCACTCCACTCAGCTGTGAAAACAGGAAGCTCGGGGCTTATGTGAGCCTCTATAAAACAAATTGTGCTGTGTTACTGAGTTGTGCTGCTCCACTCTATTTGGGGGTATTTGTGGAACTGCACAGCAGAAAATGATTTTGTGCTTTTCCTGAAGATTGCTTTGTTTCTCTTAGAAAATTCAAGTCATGGTGTTTGTGCTGGACTGAAACTTCTGCAGTCACTGAAGAAAAGTTCTGCTAATTTGTAGTCAGAGTCCTATTGTCTTATTGTTGGCAACAGAGACGTGTGTTAACGGCAATTCAAGAAAACACGTGTTAAAAACAAAACACAAGCAAATTGAGACGAGCGTCACAACATAACACGCAATGGAACACTATAAAATAGTCATAGTTTGATGACGTTGGTTATGTTGAGGCTTCATGATGACTTGATTATGTGAAGGAAAGAACATAGTCTATATAGGGCGGCTGTGGCTCAATAGAGTCGGCCGTCTCTCAACAGGAAGGTCGGGGGTTTGATCCCCAGCTCCTGCAGCAACATGTCTGATGTGTCCTTGGGCACACTTAACCCCGAATTGCTAAATGAGTTTTTGTTATTAGCAGGCTAATCTTCTCTGATCTGTTCTCGTCACAACAATGTATGCTAACATCGTAAGCTAATGATGTGAAGTGGTGATGTGTTGTCTGTCTCCGCTGGTTTCTCCATGTGCTTTAAGCTCATGTGGCTCAACATCAATCTGCAAGTTTAACATCACATATCCTGCACTGCACTTTATCATCGACATTTATGTAGAAGTTCACTTCTCCTGCTCGGGGCTGACATGGTGCAGGCAACGCTAACTGAGTTGAACTATTGTAACCTGAAATTTGCAAGTGTGCAAAGTAGTAAAGGTTACCCGAATAATGACATCAACAATGAAAGCTTGACGCTCGAGTTTTCATACTCATCCTCAGTTTACTCCAGCTCTATCCTCTTATCCAAATATGTTCACTATTGGTGGACAGTAAATCGAGGCCTAATATTCTCAGTCAGAAACCAGTGGGTTAAGTCATTGTGGCTACGACCATTTTAATACTGTTTGGATTTTGAGGTTAGCAGCCCACATTTTCTCTCCTGGATCCAAGTGTTGAACCTCGGTGGATTTCACTGAAACAGATGTAAAAAGATAGAAAAAGAAAACCCTCTCTCTCCTGTCCTAACACTACGTACAGTGGGAGTGAATGATAGATTGTCAGCTTTGGAAAGTTACAGAAATGCTTGCAAACATTCCTGAAAAGTTTGGGGTTGTAGTTTCTGATCCTATCTCCAACTGTAAGTTCAGAAAACACGGTCCTCAGATGGAGAGAGAATTTATCTGTAAGCACGCAGACGTAATGCGTGTTGTGAATCCTCCACAGCACAGCATTCCCTTGCTCTGAAGTGGGCTTGTGTGCTGTTTGCTAAGTGTATGCACAAACAGTCCATGTCTGGCAGTGTGTATCTCGAGGGACGGGGTGTCAGCCTGCCCGTCCGCTTGATTTCTCTCGGGCAGAGCCAACAGGGAGCGGACAGAGGAATCAATCACATCCAGGCACAAACACTGATGCTGATGCTTGCAGATATTTTTCCTCCTCTCTTTTTTCTGTGCCGCGGATTTATTGTAATACACTGTCAACGCCGTCGTTAAAGGCATCCCATAAAGGCTTAAGAATGTGGGGGGGCATGCATATATATACCTCCCACCACCTCTTCCTTTATGGCTCCTTCCCCCGGGGACCTGATGTTTCCTCTAAATAAACCGCCTCGTCCCAGCAGCTGTGCTGTGCTAAATAGAGGCCAGCTTAGA
This sequence comes from Tautogolabrus adspersus, assembly GCA_020745685.1. NCBI lineage: Eukaryota > Metazoa > Chordata > Actinopteri > Labriformes > Labridae > Tautogolabrus > Tautogolabrus adspersus. The sequence goes on from CM036540.1 coordinate 2,410,860, forward strand.
GGAGCTGTTTTGTTTTCTGCTGCCAAATGCTGTTTAGATGGTAAACGTCTGATTAATGAAGTCATTTTTTTTGTTGTTGTTGCCATGGCGCTCTGGGAAGCTCTCAGAAATGGATTGAGAGAACACTTCATCCTTGACAGAGAGGGGTCAAAATAATTCCAGTCTGTCCTGAGGAAAGATTAAAAAGCTGCTTCTCTCAGATGAGTGTACATAATGTGCATTAGCAGGCTGCTGGAACGCATAAATAAATAAAATATAGCTGCTCTATGGAGATCAATCCATCTCTGGTGCTCTGTTCTCAGCCAAGTGAGAAGAATGAGTCAGTGAGAGGCCAGGAGTGATGGTGTGCATCTTAACCACGGAAACAGCAGTGTAAGAGAGGGACTCGCTGCTCTTATTGTGACACTCAGCAGCTCCCTCAAACACAGGAAGTTTAGGTAGTTAACCACAGTCTGCTAATACACTCATAACAAACTTACCTCACTGCGAAGCCAGAAGAAAATAATCAACTTTTATTCAACGCACCCACATATTACAAATCATAATCCATAAATCTGTACATCTGCTTCATTTTGAGTCATCGCCTGTGTATTGTTTTATTTTGATAGGAACACATATAGAGGTCTGGTTGATTAAAAGTTGTCATGGTTTACTCTTGTTTAGTTTGTTTGTTCCTTGTTGTTGTTTTGGGTTGTGATTTCCTGTTTTATTTTGTCTTTTTTCCAGGGACCACATTACTCCCGTATTAGCTTCTCTGCACTGGCTCCCGAGAAAATCTATAATAGAATTTAAAATCCTTCTTCTCACTTATAAAAGCTCTAAATGGCCAGGTACCATCTTATCTTAAAGAGCTAATAGTGCCGTACTACACTTCCAGAACATTACGTTCCAAAAATGCAGGCCTGCTTGTGGTACCTAAATGGTAAATGGACTTGAGTTTATATAGCGCTTTACTAGTCTTCTGACTACTCAAAGCGCTTTTATACCGCATGTTACACCTAACCATTCACACCCATTCATACACTGATGGCAGAGGTTGCTATGTAGGGAGACCATCAGAAGTAACTAATCCCATTCATACGCATTCATATGCCGCCGACGAAGCAGCGGGAGCAGTTTGGGGTTAAGTGTCGTGCTCGTGTTACCTACAGTCTCTAAATGTACTATGGGAGGTAGAGCCTTCAGTTATCAGGCCTGCTCGTGGTACCTACAGTCTCTAAATGTACTATGGGAGGTACAGCCTTCAGTTATCAGGCCTGCTCGTGGTACCTACAGTCTCTAAATGTACTATGGGAGGTAGAGCCTTCAGTTATCAGGCCTGCTCGTGGTACCTACAGTCTCTAAATGTACTATGGGAGGTAGAGCCTTCAGTTATCAGGCCTGCTCGTGGTACCTACAGTCTCTAAATGTACTATGGGAGGTAGAGCCTTCAGTTATCAGTCCTGCTCGTGGTACCTACAGTCTCTAAATGTACTACGGGAGGTAGAGCCTTCAGTTATCAGGCCTGCTCGTGGTACCTACAGTCTCTAAATGTACTATGGGAGGTAGAGCCTTCAGTTATCAGGCCTGCTCGTGGTACCTACAGTCTCTAAATGTACTATGGGAGGTAGAGCCTTCAGTTATCAGGCCTGCTCGTGGTACCTACAGTCTCTAAATGTACTACGGGAGGTAGAGTCTTCAGTTATCAGGCCTGCTCGTGGTACCTACAGTCTCTAAATGTACTATGGGAGGTAGAGCCTTCAGTTATCAGGCCTGCTCGTGGTACCTACAGTCTCTAAATGTACTATGGGAGGTAGAGCCTTCAGTTATCAGGCCAGCTCGTGGTACCTACAGTCTCTAAATGTACTATGGGAGGTAGAGCCTTCAGTTATCAGGCCTGCTCGTGGTACCTACAGTCTCTAAATGTACTATGGGAGGTAGAGCCTTCAGTTATCAGGCCTGCTCGTGGTACCTACAGTCTCTAAATGTACTATGGGAGGTAGAGCCTTCAGTTATCAGGCCTGCTCGTGGTACCTACAGTCTCTAAATGTACTATGGGAGGTAGAGCCTTCAGTTATCAGGCCTGCTCGTGGTACCTACAGTCTCTAAATGTACTATGGGAGGTAGAGCCTTCAGTTATCAGGCCTGCTCGTGGTACCTGCAGTCTCTAAATGTACTATGGGAGGTAGAGCCTTCAGTTATCAGGCCTGCTTGTGGTACCTACAGTCTCTAAATATACTATGGGAGGTAGAGCCTTCAGTTATCAGGCCCCTCGTAAAGTTTCTGTCCCTTCCTCACTCAGAGACTCCTGAGAATGTTACTTTATCACTCCTAAGCAAAAACTTCTTATTATTCAACGTGAGAGGGAGCTGGTATTCAGCGGGCCCCCCCATTCGGCCTTCAGGGGCCCGCTGTGTTAGCCCAACATGCACATGAAGCAGGAAGTATCGTCCTCTCAGGGTTAATTAAAAGTCACCCTACGGCCCAAATAGCCCGGCCATAAGTCATGTCATTCTCACTGAGCTGGTAATGTGTGAGGAAAGAGAAACAGAAAGCAGAACAGGCAACACGTCTGTAATGTTAATGAAACACGCCCAGCTGTGCCCCCCTTTCTCCTGCAGGAGGCTCTAATGGAGGAGCAGGGAGAGAAAGTGCTGCGTGGCACTCCGAGAGGCCAAATCTATAAAAGGAACGGCTGAGTCGTGGATTAAAGCTGGTTACTAAAGCAGTTTAGGTGTAACCCCGACGTCCTCCCTCTGCTCGGGATGGAAAAGGAGGAGGAGGGAGGTTTACAGGAGGAGCAGAGGGGGAGGGGGAGGGGCCTACAGACAGGTGCCTGCAGGACATTATTCATCGTTGTGTTTAAATCCTCAGCAGGGAGCAATGATTTACCGTCCCTCCTCATCCTCTCACAGGAGTCCGCCCACCCCTATGAAAGTGTCACACTGAGGACCTGCAGCTCATTAAACTTACATGTTTAGATGTGAGGTGAGCTTCCTGCACCGTGGTACGCTGCCTGCTCTCAATAATACAGAGGATCACTCGTCTGGATCTATGGAGGAGGAAAAGGCCAACAGTTCTGAGATTAATGCCAGAAATCTGAGTTTGATCTCGTCATTATTTAAAGATCGGGAAGCATTTGAAACGTTGGTAGTAATCACAGCTAGATGAGAGAAGGCAGCCGATTAAAACAGTTCAGAGTGCAGCAGGTGGAGGTGATGTGAATGTTAACACTGTCGAACACTCCTTAATGTCTAATGCCTTTTCATTTTGCCAGTTTCAGGCATAGTAGAACAACGCATATTCATACCAATTTCTCAAATGAGTTACATTTACTTTTCTTTTTGAATCTCGTCAAATCACAAGCCCTTTACAGATTCCACAACGTCATAACAAAGGTCCTCCGTTGTTACACCTTCGTATTTACACATTGAATCTGCAACAGCGTAGTATAGGTTTCCGTGTGTGTGGTTTCAGATTGCAATGCAGTGTTTCAGAAGAGCAAGGAGGCATGGTGAGAAAACCCACAACAGCAGCTCAAAATACACGCACACACAGGAATGCACACTACGCACACACACAACACACACAACACAAACACACAGGCATGCACACTACGCACACACACAACACACACAACACGTACACACAGGCATGCACACAACACAGACACAAGGTGTAGTGGGGTGTCCTCTCCCTCCCTGCCGCCGTATGGCACTGTGCCAGTGTTACCGGCACACTTATGACGGGGCGGTGCCATACGCACCATTAAATACAGGTGCGTTCATACCTGCGTCTCTCTCCTTCCCTTTCTCCTTCGTGGTGGATCACTGGCGTGGCGTGGCGGAGCCCATTTGTTTGGTGTGGCAAGCCATTTGGGCGTTGCGGTAAAGTTGTTTCGTCTGGAAGCCGCTGTGACGCACGTCGCTCCGTTCCGGGTAAGGCGCGCTTGTATGTCCTTTTAAATTCTATGCGTAATGTGCGTATTGGTGACATGGCCTTTACTTGTCACAGCGTGGCTGTCTGCCGGTGCCGTGGGAGACGGGTCGCTCTGCTGGGAGTTTGTTTGGGCGGTTGTGCGCGCTCTCGGTAAGTCGGCGTGGTCTGTTTTACCTTCATGTCTGTGACTCTGTTCCCAGCTGATTTGTGTATTTTATGCTGCAGTGTGGTTGAGCTGCGGCCTTTTAGGCTCTCACCCTCCGTTATTCTGGAGGCTGTGCCTGCATCCCCAACAGATTGGTATGTATATATTGGGCAGATGTAAACTGTAATTCCAAAAAATGCAATTACTAAATATTTTGTTCTGTATTAATCTTGTTTAGAGGCTTGGCTCGTCGTTTGGCTCGTCATCGGCCATCAGCCATCTAAACGCTGCTGTTTTGGCTTCCTCGCAATACTTTGGCTCATTCAGAATATTTTGTCGGATTGTTGTGATCTTGTGAACCCTGGTCGGCTGTTGTGGCCCTATTACCTGTCTGTTGTGGGCGGTTTGATATTAAAAGGTACACTCTAACCTTGACCTTGGCCATCTATTGAATTAGAGATTTCACACTCCCACCTGCGGGATCCAATGAGTCGGAATGAATTTTAGCGTAGTTTATCTTGTGTTTGATTAACAGTTTTGTTTCATTGTTTTGGTTTTGCCAATTCATTTTGTGTTTGTTTATTTCTTTGGTTATTTCTCTCCTTATTGGCTGTCTGCACTGTTTTAGATATAACACTTTATGGCCTGATTTTATATTAACCCTTGTTTCTTTGTGATCAGGTGCTGAGGGCCCAAAGCGGCAGTCCGGTTCCCTGGTGGTGGTTTCTTCACAAACACTTTTTCTGTTGTTTTTGGTGTGCAGTGTCACGGGTGGTTACTTTAAGGACCCTTTCCCCCTTTTGGTTCCCCTGCCGCATGGTAAGCCTCAGCCCTGTTCCCCCCTTCCCTGGCCAAGTGCTATTTTATTATTTCTACTAGTTATATTTGTGTGCAGTTAATTTAGTTCCTATTTTGATTTGGATTATTTTGCAATCATTTATAGTATTATTTCATTTTGTTAAATAAAGCTTTATTACTTTTAAACTTGAAGCCGTCTCTTGCCCTGTGGTATTTTTCGAACTTGTGTGACCTTAGTATTTAAAAATTAGTTTTAGAATTTCCTGGGGGCGAAACTCCCCCACGTGGCGTTGTCGCAAACAAAGTAATCTACGGCTCCTGCTACAAACACACACGCACACTACACATACATACACAACACACACACACACATAGGAATGCACACACACACAACACAGACACAACACACACACAAACTGAGGCAAGCACACCACACACATACACAACACACACACACACACCACACACGCACACACACAACACACACACTGCACACGCGCACACGCACACACACTACACACGCGCACACGCACGCACACACACACAAACACACTACACACACACACACAGAGCTGTCTTGGTGCATTGTTACACACAGTCTTCCCCACATTATGCCTCTGTTACCTCTGATGGCAGCTCACGGTTGGAGTGACTTCGCCCCACCATTCTGCCTCTGCGTCACACAAAATATCCGCCTTGAACGTAAGAGCAAACAGGATGGGACGTTATTATAATGCTTTTGGGAATGCAAAGAAAAGTCAAATAGCAGATTTCATCCAATTCAATGAAGATTCACAGGAGACATTCAGAAAAGACTCAGACGACATCCAGTGAAATGATCCAAATTGAAGTTGAAACTCTATGGATACGTATGATTCTGGTCATGAGAAACGTTTTATCCTCACCCCTCCCATTCACTCCTCTTCCAGTCTAGTTTATATTTTGTCCTCTCGATTATAGATCGCACTCTTTGTCTAGATATGTTAATTTAGACATCTCATGCATCGTCCTTGGAAACGGCTTCTCTTGGTAAATGGACTTGAGCTTGTATATTTCTTTTCTAGTCTTCTTACTACTCAAAGCTCTTTTACACCGCAGGTCACACCTACACATTCACACACTGATGGTAGAGGCTGCTGAGTAAAGAGTCCATCAGTATTAACTCATCCATTCATACACATTCACTCACTGATGGTAGAGGCTGCTGAGTAAAGAGACCATCAGTATTAACTCATCCATTCATACACATTCACACACTGATGGTAGAGGCTGCTGAGTAAAGAGTCCATCAGTATTAACTCATCCATTCATACACATTCACTCACTGATGGTAGAGGCTGCTGAGTAAAGAGTCCATCAGTATTAACTCATCCATTCATACACATTCACACACTGATGGTAGAGGCTGCTGAGTAAAGAGTCCATCAGTATTAACTCATCCATTCATACACATTCACTCACTGATGGTAGAGGCTGCTGAGTAAAGAGTCCATCAGTATTAACTCATCCATTCATACACATTCACTCACTGATGGTAGAGGCTGCTGAGTAAAGAGACCATCAGTATTAACTCATCCATTCATACACATTCACACACTGATGGTAGAGGCTGCTGAGTAAAGAGTCCATCAGTATTAACTCATCCATTCATACACATTCACTCACTGATGGTAGAGGCTGCTGAGTAAAGAGTCCATCAGTATTAACTCATCCATTCATACACATTCACACACTGATGGTAGAGGCTGCTGAGTAAAGAGTCCATCAGTATTAACTCATCCATTCATACACATTCACTCACTGATGGTAGAGGCTGCTGAGTAAAGAGTCCATCAGTATTAACTCATCCATTCATACACATTCACACACTGATGGTAGAGACTGCTGAGTAAAGAGTCCATCAGTATTAACTCATCCATTCATACACATTCACTCACTGATGGTAGAGGCTGCTGAGTAAAGAGACCATCAGTATTAACTCATCCATTCATACACATTCACTCACTGATGGTAGAGGCTGCTGAGTAAAGAGTCCATCAGTATTAACTCATCCATTCATACACATTCACTCACTGATGGTAGAGGCTGCTGTGTAAAGAGTCCATCAGTATTAACTCATCCATTCATACACATTCACTCACTGATGGTAGAGGCTGCTGAGTAAAGAGACCATCAGTATTAACTCATCCATTCATACACATTCACTCACTGATGGTAGAGGCTGCTGAGTAAAGAGTCCATCAGTATTAACTCATCCATTCATACACATTCACACACTGATGGTAGAGGCTGCTGAGTAAAGAGACCATCAGTATTAACTCATCCATTCATACACATTCACTCACTGATGGTAGAGGCTGCTGAGTAAAGAGACCATCAGTATTAACTCATCCATTCATACACATTCACTCACTGATGGTAGAGGCTGCTGAGTAAAGAGACCATCAGTATTAACTCATCCATTCATACACATTCACTCACTGATGGTAGAGGCTGCTGAGTAAAGAGACCATCAGTATTAACTCATCCATTCATACACATTCACTCACTGATGGTAGAGGCTGCTGAGTAAAGAGTCCATCAGTATTAACTCATCCATTCATACACATTCACACACTGATGGTAGAGGCTGCTGAGTAAAGAGACCATCAGTATTAACTCATCCATTCATTCACATTCACACGCCGTTTTAAGAAGCAGAGGGAGCAAACAGACAGACATGTGGCTGCAGGAGCTGGGGATTGAACCCCTGACCTTCTGGTTGAGAGACTACCGACTCTACCAACTGAGCCACATCTGCCCTTTGTGGCTCTCCTTCAGGTTTCCCCCCGGCTGCCTTTTAAATGCTTTACCCCTCCGATTTGAAGGTCTAATGCTGGGACTCCACAGTGCTCGTCTCTACGATTTATCGTCTGCGATTAAGTTTTTTAGTTTTTGGTTTTTCATCTTTTGGCAAATCAAAAAAGTCTTGGCTGGCTCTAAGCTCAAGATGCAGCAACATTCTTTTTCCATAAAGTCCCAACTTATTGAACTTAGGGTTGTAAAAATGTATTTATCAAGTCATGCTTCTTTTGAATCTAACAGTCAACGATGACAGCCGGGCAACCTTTAATGATTTTTTTAATGGTCAGTTTTGGGGATTCTTTTGGCAAGCAGAAGATGGAGGGGCGAAAAGTTTCCAAAGAAAGGGAGGAAAAAATCCAGGAAAAAGTGAAAGAGGATTAAGAGACATAAACAGATAAAATAGATTTTTATATTAAATAGGTCGATTTAGAAATGTTCCAACAGCTGCAGAGAAGTTCAAGGTCTCACAACAAATTGAGATACAGAGGCAAAGAAATACTCCCTGTGCAACGGTACATTGATCTGAGACCTACAGCCAAACATTTTAGCAGCATGTAAAAGTCAGAAGAGAAGACTGTTAGAGTTTTATATAGATGTGTGTCTTTAGAAAGAACAAATGGAGCCGAAGCTGAGAGCGTAAGAGGCAGAGGGTCAGAAAGTATTTAGACTGTTTTTTGTTGAGTTTTACAAGATACTGGACGGTAATGAATACATAAAAAATTGCCAGAACATACAGGTCTCATCAGTAGCTTCACGATCCCTGCTGTGTGTCAAACATTGTTTACTCTGACAGTAATGTTCTCTGCAGCCGTCGACACACAAAGGCTGAAAGCAAACAGCATGATGTTTGTTTACCACACCATTAAGTTTTACTGTTTAACTTCCAATTATCCTCTCTAAACTTTATTCTCTATCGCTTTCACAGCCTGCAGACGTGTTGGGGGATTGGTGAGGCTATAAAAGGCTACAGGAGGATTTTTAGCCACATTTGACTTCCATTGGAAAAGTACTTGATGCCTCACATAAAATGAAGCTTTATGTGGCTAAGGTGTGTTTTGTTAAATCCCCTCCCACAGTGGTTCACAACCATCATGAGGGAACTGGCTGGCTTAGAGAGAAGCTCAATGCCCCTCTGACGTAAACATACTGAGGATCAAATCAGCATCAATTAACATCCAAATCACTATTCAGCTCCAAGCTTCAGATTGACCACAGTAAATATGGCCGACAATTCAGCTTTCTAAGTGGGTTCAATTAACCTCAGAACTCAGATGTCAAAGCTGGGATTGACGTCACAGCCGAAGTTAAACGTGTTCCAGTTACGAGTAAGCAACAAGTCGAACAAGCTATAGCTATTACACTGAAACAAGACTAAGTTGCCAATAAACACTATAATGTTAAGCTTAATTACTGTTGATGCACATAGCAGCCATGTTGGATTTTAGCTCATGAAGTTCCTCCAGGTTTCTGAGTCGGAATTTCGACTTCAGGGGGCGTTCCTGAAGAGGTATCAGACTGGCATCTCAAAATTTCCGACTTCAGAGATCATATGGAACCCAAGATGTGCTTCAGGCTGACCACAGTAAACATGGCTGACCATTCAGATCTCTGCTTCAGGCTGACCACAGTTAACATGGCTGACCATTCAGATCTCTGCTTCAGGCTGATCACAGTAAACATGGCTGACCATTCAGATCTCTGCTTCAGGCTGACCACAGTTAACATGGCTGACCATTCAGATCTCTGCTTCAGGCTGATCACAGTAAACATGGCTGACCATTCAGATCTCTGCTTCAGGCTGACCACAGTAAACATGGCTGACCATTCAGATCTCTGCTTCAGGCTGACCATTCAGATCTCTGCTTCAGGTTGACCACAGTAAACATGGCCAACATTTCCACTCTCTGCTTCAGGCTGACCAGAGTAAACATGGCCAACATTTCCACTCTCTGCTTCAGGCTGACCAGAGTAAACATGGCCGACCATTTCTTGGTGAAAATGTTCATTTTAGTTTTCCATTGCGCTGGAACTTTATGGGATAGGAATGATTGTTTTGACAAATCTATGGACACAATAAGAAATATAAGAGTTATGGCTTGTTAACATTTAGATTGTGATAAGTAAATGCTCTTTTTTTATGTCTTTTGCAAATGATCATGGCGTAAGCGGGATAAAGCCCCTCGATGTGTCCCTAATCAGGAATTTATGGACAATATCGAGGCCAGAGTTGCCTTAGAGTGGAGGGTATTATCCCTTATGCGCTGCAGTGAAACAGCAGTCAGAGTAAATAGCAGCAGTGATTCTGACACTTCCTCTATCAGAGAGCACAAACAGCCAGTTGGCATGCTGGAGGGAGCAGAGCACTTTCACTGGGAGCTTTATGCTAATGGGGACCTTTAACACAATCCATATTTGGCAAACACCGGAGTCAGGAACAGCAGAGGGAACCTGTGCCAGCCCCCTTATGATCCGACACACTCACACAAATAGAGCAAATACACACAAGACTGTTTCTGCTACACCTTCGGGGACCACGAGTTAAAAAAGAAATAGTAAATTTTGTTAGAAAGCCGTGGATTTAAAAATAATCCCCCACATCATAGGAGCAGTTTGTGCAGAGTGGGGATTTAAAGTCCCAACACACACACAGAGGGCCCCACACACACGCACACACTGTACTGTATAAACACAAAGGCTAAAGTAGCTTCCCAACACACACACACACAGCCTCCATCAGCTCGTCCCCTCGGTGTCCTCTCACTGTTTCTACAACAAATATTTACATCCAATAACATTTGAACACGCTCTGATGACATTCATATAACACCCTGCTGTCAGTCATACTGAACAGGTTGGATGTGTGCTCAAACAATGACAAACATTCACACACTCTCACACACAAACTGCAGCACAGCATAAATCTGAAGTAGTTAAGGCGTGTTAAAAGTACAGCCCTTTATATTTAATGTGCTGAATTTATCTGCCACCTGGAGAAACCTGGGATGTTTGTCATTGGTCAAAAACACCAGAGTCTTCCTGCATTCTGTCACTCAGATATTAAAAGTAAAAAATAGATTTACTCAAGAAGATAACATCTTTCAGATAACATCTTTTGTGAGCAGTTGAAGTAGATGGAGATTGAAAAGATAAATAAATGCTATTCTTTCGTGGGTGCACACAAACTTGTCTAAGTCAGTGCCCACGTTGAGCCCCCCCAGTTAAAATAATTTGGCTCCGCCCCTGATTGGACGGAGCTAAATTATGTCCACAGAGCCGCACAATCCTTTAATGAATCAGATCCTCAGTCAGTCTCAGTGAGCCGAGGTGACCAAACAAAGTTTTGTATTCTAGCTTCATATTTTATTTTTTACAGCCAGGAGAAAAATGTCAATTTAATTATCACGACACTCTCGGAGAAAACTGTGACTTCCATTGATTAACTTTAGTTTTCACAGATATAATGCATGCATAAGGGGCCCCCTTAGGGAGGTTTCCGACTGTCATTGCAAACTTTGCACATTTTGAGCGACTGCTGTAGTTGAAAGTTTGTCAGCACTTTGTCAGCATTGACATTTTCATTCATTTTCCTGAGAAACAGAGTACTAACACCTTCCTTATAACTGCACAAAGAAAATAATTTCACTACTAAAATGAATCCAGTCATCATTTGATTTAGTGTGGAACAAAAATAATAAAACAATCTAATAATCAATAACTATTGTTACTTTTTCTTCTTATCCTCACACCAACATGTGTGTGTGTGTCTCTGCATGTGTGTGTCTCTGCATGTGTGTGTCTCTGCATGTGTGTGTCTCTGCACGTGTGTGTCTCTCCATGTGTGTCTCTCCATGTGTGTGTCTCTGCATGTGTGTGTCTCTGCATGTGTGTGTCTCTGCACGTGTGTCTCTCCATGTGTGTCTCTCCATGTGTGTGTCTCTCCATGTGTGTGTCTCTGCATGTGTGTGTCTCTCCATGTGTGTGTCTCTGCACGTGTGTCTCTCCATGTGTGTCTCTCCATGTGTGTGTCTCTCCATGTGTGTGTCTCTGCATGTGTGTGTCTCTCCATGTGTGTGTCTCTGCATGTGTGTGTCTCTCCATGTGTGTCTCTCCATGTGTGTGTCTCTCCATGTGTGTGTCTCTGCATGTGTGTGTCTCTCCATGTGTGTGTCTCTGCATGTGTGTGTCTCTCCATGTGTGTGTCTCTGCATGTGTGTGTCTCTCCATGTGTGTGTCTCTGCATGTGTGTGTCTCTCCATGTGTGTGTCTCTCCATGTGTGTGTCTCTGCATGTGTGTGTCTCTCCATGTGTGTGTCTCTGCATGTGTGTGTCTCTGCATGTGTGTGTCTCTCCATGTGTGTGTCTCTGCATGTGTGTGTCTCTGCATGTGTGTGTCTCTGCATGTGTGTGTCTCTCCATGTGTGTGTCTCTGCATGTGTGTGTCTGCATGTGTGTGCATGTGTGTGTCTCTCCATGTGTGTGTCTCTCCATGTGTGTGTCTCTCCATGTGTGTGTCTCTGCATGTGTGTGTCTCTCCATGTGTGTGTCTCTCCATGTGTGTGTCTCTGCATGTGTGTGTCTCTGCATGTGTGTGTCTCTCCATGTGTGTGTCTCTGCATGTGTGTGTCTCTGCATGTGTGTGTCTCTCCATGTGTGTGTCTCTGCATGTGTGTGTCTCTGCATGTGTGTGTCTCTCCATGTGTGTGTCTCTGCATGTGTGTGTCTCTCCATGTGTGTGTCTCTGCATGTGTGTGTCTCCGCATGTGTGTGTCTCTCCATGTGTGTGTCTCTGCATGTGTGTGTCTCTGCATGTGTGTGTCTCTGCATGTGTGTGTCTCTGCATGTGTGTGTCTCTGCATGTGTGTGTCTCTCCATGTGTGTGTCTCTGCATGTGTGTGTCTCTGCATGTGTGTGTCTCTGCATGTGTGTGTCTCTCCGTGTGTCTCTGCATGTGCGTGTCTCTCCATGTGCGTGTCTCTGCATGTGTGTGTCTCTGCATGTGTGTGTCTCTCCGTGTGTCTCTGCACGTGTGTCTCTCCATGTGTGTGTCTCTGCATGTGTGTGTCTCTCCATGTGTGTGTCTCTCCATGTGTGTGTCTCTGCATGTGTGTGTCTCTCCATGTGTGTGTCTCTGCATGTGTGTGTCTCTCCATGTGTGTGTCTCTGCATGTGTGTGTCTCTCCATGTGTGTGTCTCTGCATGTGTGTGTCTCTGCATGTGTGTGTCTCTCCATGTGTGTGTCTCTGCATGTGTGTGTCTCTCCATGTGTGTGTCTCTGCATGTGTGTGTCTCCGCATGTGTGTGTCTCTCCATGTGTGTGTCTCTGCATGTGTGTGTCTCTGCATGTGTGTGTCTCTCCATGTGTGTCTCTCCATGTGTGTCTCATGTGTGTGTCTATGCATGTGTGTTTTTCTGTGTGTGTGTGTGTGTGTGTGTGTGTGTCTCTCCATGTGTGTGTCTCTGCATGTGTGTGTCTCTGCACGTGTGTGTCTCTCCATGCGTGTCTCTGTATGTGTGTCTCATGTGTTTGTCTATGCATGTGTGTGTGTGTGTGTGTGTGTGTGTGTCTCTGCACGTGTGTGTCTCTGCATGTGTGTGTCTCTCCATGTGTGTCTTGTGTGTGTCTATGCATGTGTGTATCTCTGCATGTGTGTGTTTTTCTGTGTGTGTGTGTTGTGTGTGTGTGTGTGTGTGTGTGCGTGTGTGTGTGTGTATGTGTTCCTATTAAAAAAAATTCATTAAAGAAACACAATCACCTCAGACGTTCCCTCTCCTGCTGAGAATCTGTTTCATCAATACAACACAAACTACAGCTGTTCAACGTACACAAACATACACACAAACTCTCTGCTGTCAATAGATGGGCTTGTACACAGACTCGTGTTGTGTGTGTCTGTGTGTGTCTGTGTTCTGTTAGAAAGGCCACAGTGCTGACATTTCCTCTCCTCTCAAACACACAAATGTCTGTAGCTCCCTCAGTTTCTCTCACACAAAGACTGTTCCAGTATGATGCACAAAGCCGGGTGTTTTCATGTTGTCATGCACCTGTTTGTGGGAGTTTATTGTGCTTGTTAGCAGCTGGAGCTGGCATTCACACAAAATAGCAGCACAGATTTGTGGTATTTCAGGTATAAAGCGCAGAGAGGACACTGACCTTAACTGAGAAACTGTTATCAGTGAGGCTGCCTGTGGACCAATCCAGCTCCTCCATGGTTTGGAGGGGTTTATTTCAGCTGCAGCAGCTTGAAGTAGTGTAGCAGTTTTAATGTTTTTGGAGTGCTAGCCGGTAATTCAACTGACCACTTAATTGGAGGTTTTTTTATTTTTAAAACCCACCACAGATACCTTCTTTCTTTTGAACCAGATGTTGCTCGATTTAAATAGAAAAACCAAACATAAGGAACAACCAGCACAAAGCAATCCATTAAAAATGTATTAATCAAAAATATCTCAAAGGCCATCAACAAGTGTGTCCGTTACTGGTGGAAAATGTTGTGTCTTTTCACCTTCCAAGAAGCCGTAACAAAAAAACAGTCCATGGACAGTCCAAAGACGTAGGAACAGTGAGCCACAGGACAAAAACCACAGACTTTTTGAAACAGCTTTACCAGATCTCGTTTTTTTTCGCCGCCATTTTGTTTCACATCACCACTTTGGGATACCATAACCGCTAGGCTATCAGCGCCACAATAATCCAGTGATTTTGGATCAAAGCTGTCTCACTCACTCAAAAGTGATGAGCAACAACCATGATTGGGTTAGCTGATCTTGTCCAATTGCGTAATCAGATATCAAAATTTGATCAATTTGCTGTGATAAGATTACTTCTGAACACCTTAGCCCGGGGTCCAAGCCAAGCTACATTGCTTTTAGCACCGCCTACAGGCCTGCAGACTTACCTACAATTTCCACATAAGCCGTTTTCACATATGCACTCTGGATAATCTCTAGATAATTATGGGAGGACTGCTCCGGAGATTCTCCCGACCTAGCCGTTCACATATGCTCCTCACAGCTGGAGACTATCCCTGTCAGATGGGAGGAGGGGCGGGGGATTTCCTGAGGTAAGACGTGATGTAAAAAAACAATGCGAAAGTATCGGACGAAGCAACAGAGTCCGCTACTCGACGCTATAATGACAATATTTGCCTTTATATCAATTCTACGTGTAGTCCAACAGAATGACAACATCCACAAAATAGCGGAGAACAACATACTGACGAACAGAAAACATAATGCAGCCATTTAATTACGTGCACGGAGATTGTATTGGTGACACTTCATGCACCGTGCAGCAGTAACAGTATAGAAACGTCACTCCCCTACTATTGGCTCGAGGTGAATTCTCCGGAGAATATGCTGCAACGTTCGCACATCAGCCCCAAGTTCACAGAAGAACTACAACATCACAGGAGAACTACAAGATCTCAGAAGAACTACAAGATCAAAGGAGAGCTACAAGATCTCAGTAAAACTACAAGATCACAGAAGAACTACAAGATCACAGAAGAACTACAAGATCGCAGGAGAACTACAAGATCACAGAAGAACTACAAGATCACAGAAGAACTACAAGATCACAGGAGAACTACAAGATCACAGAAGAACTACAAGATCACAGGAGAACTACAAGATCACAGGAGAACTACAAGATCACAGAAGAACTACAAGATGACAGGAGAACTACAAGATCACAGTAAAACTACAAGATCACAGGAGAATTACAAGATCACAGGAGAACTACAAGATCACAGTAAAACTACAAGATCACAGGAGAATTACAAGATCACAGGAGAACTACAAGATCACAGGAGAACTACAAGATCATGCAGGAATAAAGAGAAAAGCGTGCAAACAATATGTTGCTATGTCTTTCTGAGGATGATTTGTTGTTCATTTGATAAAGTGATGGAACATACGATCAGGAGTCTGTTTATTGTGTTTTATTTTGAAATTCCCCGGACGCTCTGTGTGTTTCCTTGTCTGACTTCCTGTCCGGGTCGTCATATTCTGTCCAGCTTGAGCTTGAGCTCTGTCGAAAATAGACTTGGACCGTATTTAAAGAGGACATATTCTCCCCCTTCTCCACCTTTTCAAACAGTCCCCTTTGGTCTACATGAAACATCTGTGCTGTGCTTTGGTCAAAATATAACATGAATCAAGCACCAGAGGAGGTTTGTGAACCTGTATAAACCAGCTCTCTCAGAACGCTCCGTTTTGGTGTGTGTGTCTCTTTAAATGCAATGAGTTTTCCCGGTAGACATCACTCCTCTGTAGTGAGAATAAAAATGGCGGACCTGCGCAAAAGTTTTGCTCTAGGCTGGGGGTGGAGTCCATGGGTGGAGATACCAGGGGAGGGGAGGGGATTTTTTTTACCAGAATCCAACTTGTGATGTCACAAACTGAGAACATTTGAAATGGAGCATTTTTCTCTGTGTTGTAAGACTTATGCAGACCACAAACAAAGGACTGGATGAGTTTATTTCACATTTTGTGGGTCTGTAGACACTCAGGTTACCCAAATATATGTTCAGAAACACTGTACAAGTGGATTTTCATAATATGTCCCCTTTATGACCGAGATGGACCGCAGCGCATGATGTGGAAACAGAAGCATTGACTAGAGAGGGAGTGCCGTCAGATGGGGCCCCCTTAGGGAGGCTTCCAACCGTCACTGCAAACTTTGCAAATGTTATTACTTTTCAGTATGTAACTACTTGTAGGGCAAAAACTGTAAAGGCTTTTGTTGTATTTTGTGCAGCATGTTTTCCTTATGTTAGTACGTATTTTCATGGATTCATTCATCTTGATAATTTTGTGGATATATCTTTGAATTGTGTCAACCGTCTAAGAGTAATTCTTTTAGGTTTGTGAAGCTGTAATAAATGTGTGTAAGAGACCTCACAGCAGCAGAGTTATATTTGGATTGGAGCCAAGTGCCGAAATAAACCGTAAAATAATCCAGTCTGTTACGCGATTTTATCATTAGACAGCAGAAACAACCCACCTAACACCTTATGATCAGCCTTTTTCTTTCTATTTGTTTTAGATTTTCATATTATTTTAAACAGTTGTCATATAATACAAGCAATATTTCCACATTTCTTTTCATCCGTGTTTCAAAGTCGTTTTCACTCTGCCCTCTTTCGGCTGTTTTCACGTTGTTTCTTCCTCTTTGTTATCGTCTGATTGCTTTTGTGTCTGCTCATGTTTGGGGTTTTGTTCTGTTGATTTTCCTGTCTTTGCTTGTTTGTAAAAGAACTTTGTGAATAGTTGCTTTTAAAAGTGCTTCATAAAATGACTATTATTATCATTATTGGAAGAAGCATTACTGCAGCCAGCGTCTCTTTGAGGGAACATTTATGTGTTTTATTCTGCAAACAGCAGACAATAAGCATCTACATAAAGAGCATCAAACTCCTGTTAGAGGTAATTGCTCTGTTTGGAAATGATGGAGGGCGGATGTGTGTCTGAGCATACTAATGTCTTATTACCATGTCACGTCTTTCACCTGCACTCGCTCCTTTTAAAAGGCAGCTAATGCTCGGCTCTCTCCATCGGTGCAGGAGAGAGAGAGAGAGCTAAATGATGATAACACTCCTCTCTGTGATAATACTCAGACCTGTGCATCAGCTGCTAATGACACCGACAAGAAAGGTCTCGCTGCACTGCACG
Organism: Tautogolabrus adspersus; assembly: GCA_020745685.1. Taxonomy (NCBI): domain Eukaryota; kingdom Metazoa; phylum Chordata; class Actinopteri; order Labriformes; family Labridae; genus Tautogolabrus; species Tautogolabrus adspersus. The sequence goes on from CM036540.1 coordinate 2,428,237, forward strand.
CTGGGATTGCTGGGGCTGAACAAAGACAATGGAAAAACAATTTGAAAAAGAAAAGTAAGGTGGTTAAAGAGAGAGAGCAGCTCTGGATCTTTCATTAAAGAAGATGACAGAGTTGAACTGAAGCAACAAAGGCTGCAGAAGTCCATCTTTTATTTATTGTGTAAAGATACGAGACACTCCCGAGGTCATTGCACCAGCACGTCTGATTGCCTGTCAGTGTGTCAGTGAGAAATGACATTTTCTTCAGGCGGTGGTCGAACATCAGCCGAAGTCGCAGTTTTTAAGGTTTTGTAAAATAGACAACATGAACGATCTTATTTTGTAGTGTCTTGATCATCTATCTGAAGTGTGATTTCTTTCTTATCACAAGTAATTCACCAATTTTCTGTGTTTCAAACTGAGTGAAACAGTGAAGGCCTGATTTACCAAAGGTGTCCACAGCTTTTGCACCCGCTGAACCATGTGCACAAGTCAAAAAAACATCTTCTAATTCACAGAATAAACACAAAGGGTTAAATGATCCCCTTACTGTGCTTTACAGCAAACAGCATCCATCCGCTGTTGCTGTTTACGTATTCTGAAAATAACTATTACGCTGTCATTTTCAAACCCAGAACTTCCACCATGTGCATTGCATGTCAGCTCCGCTCCGTTACATCTCCGTGCACCCTCGTCCATCAAATCCCACGGAGCAGCACTGCTGGAGTCACGAGACAAAGGAGTTCCTGTGGTAATTACAGATTCCGGCACGACATCCCAAGAGAATACGAAGTATGTGGTATAAAATCCTTAATAGCACAAAAAAAAACGCACGGTTGATTTTCTTAACTGCCAAAACTGAGTGTTAAATTGATGCTCTGTGCTCCGGCATCCTGCAGAAATAGGAGCCTTCTGTATCTGCTGCAGAGGACTCTGGACTGCGGGAGCTGGGGCGTAGTGCAGCAGAGCGCAGCCAGTGGAAGCACACACATTGAATAAAGTAAAAAGCAGTAACTCACAGCCACCAAAGTTAGAGTGAGAGTTGGTGGTAACTGCGCAGCAGTATTTATAAGAGATGTTGTGCCCAAACTTCACAGGTGTCAGGAAAACAATCTGAGTCTCCTGAGTCTCCCTCCACCCTGCAGTCAGTCCATCCTTTCAGACCAGTTAAATGACAACATCCTCTTCCATCATAATCATTACCTGAACATACATTCATCTGTCTCATCGTTCATATAATCAAACATTAAATATCTTAAATGCATATTGTTATGGAGCCAGGGCTGTTAGCAGGTCAACACTTTGTCCACTCAGTCTGGAGCTGTTACGTAGGAAGAGGATGAGAGTGTTGAATTTTTTCTTTGAGTTTTCCTTGCTGGCTTCATTCAGGGAGGAAGTTTGTTTCAATCAGAGAAACTCATATCATTTTTTTTAAGTTTGGTCTCCTCCTAATCCCCTCCAGCTCCTCCCATACGTTTGTGTTTGCATCCTTTCTTCACTCTGTATGACTTTCTGTGGGTGAGCTGCAGCCCTTCTTGGTGTCCTTATAGCAGTCGAACACTCAGAGGGAAGCGTTCTGAAGCAGCGTGTGTGTCCTGCAGGAGTGTTCACTTACTGTTTGTCAGTCAGCCTTCCTGCAGCTCTGTCTGTGCCTGTCAGCACTTTAAACAGTCTGTCTCTCTCTGTGTTCTTATGCATTCATGTGCTGTCTGTATGCAGGAATATAGGACACACCCTCCAATAGAAAGTCTTCATTTCTTGGGCAGTGAACTCAAAGAAAGTGGGACTTCTGGCTGTGAAACTATAAATCTACCTCTGGACATTCAAGTATTATCAGCTACATCCTCTGTTTAACTACATGAAGTCTTGCTGAAATGAATGTTTGACATCATCTTAATCTGTCAGCCTTTGAAGGTTCACTGAGTTCACACGCTGTTCTCCGGCCTCCGTCTGGTTCAAAGAAGAGTTGAGTTCATTTCTGTAGTGTTACGTTCTTATTCATTGTTATCAGCTCAGTAAACATGCAAAGGTTATATTTATGCTGATGGATGTTCTTTGCTCCCTTGGTTAGTGGTAATGATTGTATCGACCGTCTGACCTTCTCAACATTTAAAGCACACAGCTGTGAACGTCAAATGAAATTTTATTTGAGCACAATCCAGAGGACAGAATCCAAACATTTCAAACACCCAGGATAACTTTAGTCACAACCTTAAAAACCTTTTTATCCCGTAGCCTCTTGAGACTCAAAGCTAACCTAGCATCTTCATGTGTTATTCTTTTCACTTTACTTCATGAGAATGTCTAACGTGATTTGTTTGATCCAGAATTGTAGATTTTTCATTGGCTGTGATGTTTCAGAGCGTTTGGACTTGTTGGCCAATGATGATTGCTCCAAATTAAGGATTGTGTCCACAAACAGCACACAAACTCATCGTTGCTAGGTTACGAAAGTGAACTTCTGCTTCCCGAGGTAATGTCTGTTAGGTGTGTTTCAGCTCTGTGTGTTTAACATCAGTTACAGATCCCCTCTATGTGCACACAAACATGGCTAACAGCTGATTCTGATCTGAGACGGGGCTGCAAACAGAAATCAGAACACATCAGACATCACACTGTGTTTTCATATAAACAGTAATGAGAGTGCACAGCTGGAAGAGCGTGGGTCTGCGTATTTAACATATTTGCATTGTTTCTTTCTCTGATTTGAGTTTCTATCTCTCAGAGTTTCTGATGATTCAACATTTTACACCTCTTACACACCTCTAAATGTCCCTCTCCTTCTGACCTGTTTCAGTCCTCCTTGAAGGCTCCTCTCGCTCCTCTCTCTCGTCTCTCTCCTCTGTCTCCTCTTCTCTCTCCTCTGTTTCGGTTGTCTCCTCTCTCCTCTCGCTCCTCTCTCTCCTCCATCTCCTCTCGCTCCTCTCTCTCCTCCATCTCCTCTCTCTCCTCTCTCTCGTCTACTGTCTCCTCTGTCTCCGTTGTCTCCTCTCTCTTCTCCATCTCCTCTCTCTCCTCCTCTCTCTCCTCTGTCTCCGTTGTCTCCTCTCTCCTCTCGCTCCTCTCTCTCCTCTCTCCTCCTCTCGCTCCTCTCTCTCCTCTCTCCTCCTCTCGCTCCTCTCTCTCTTCTCTCTCCTCCTCTCGCTCCTCTCTCTCTTCTCTCTCCTCTCTCCTCCTCTCGCTCCTCTCTCTCCTCCATCTCCTCTCTCTCCTCTTCTCTCTCCTCTGTCTCCGTTGTCTCTTCTCTCTCCTCTCAACTCCTCTCGCTCCTCTCTCTCCTCTCTCTCCTCTAAAATAAGAGGTCATCTTCAGAAAATAAAAACTATTTTCGCTGCACAGAAGCAGCCACAGCTCCACAAATAGATCTTATTCCATGTGTTTTCTGGTGGTGGCGGTCAGACGTACTCCTGCTTCTTGTTTTATTTATTAGAGAAACAGATTTCAGTGAAACTGTGAGCTGCACTGCCACCTACTGGCAGCCGTCAGATCACACCCGTCACACTCACTGTCAGAGGAGCTGTTCACGTCCTCTTTTATACTGAAGTCCACTTGAATGCAGGCTGGATGAAACCTGGGTGGTGGTGTAACATTTAAGTCACTCTTTGTGTGTGTGTGTGTGTGTGTGTCATCACGGTCCCTGCTGCAGACAGAGAGAGCACGCAGTGAATGAAAAGTGAAGCACAGAGTCAGTCAGTAGGCTGGACCGACGGACGACACAGGACATCAGTTCAACAGTTTCTGTGGACAGAATTAGAAACCACAAAGTCGTTTGTCTCCACTTAAATGCGTCCAATCTCTTTGAAACGTTTTTACCAGATAGCCAGAAATTATACCTTTAAATATTTAAAGTATAATCTTTAATGTATGCAAAGGTTTGGGGAGGATGTGTTATATGAGACTTTAGTAATATCCCTGATATGTCTAAGTAGCTGAAATACAACACTATAGTGCACAGTAAGAACGTTATGTCTATACATACATGAATATAAAGCAAAAAGGTGCAGGAAACCTCACAGACATGTTTATGTGTAAACATCGGGTAGAGAACAGTGCAGTTTGCATCATTGCATCATGCATCATTCACTAACGCCGTTTTTTTACGTTTGCAGCGCCCAGAGCACAAAAACCTTCTCAGCTTCAGCGTTGTTTTAATCGCTGCGCACACATCTCAGTTTAAAACAGTTTTACTTTTGGAACAGCGCTACGCTCCTCTATGTCACGTCTCCATCACCAACCAATCAGAATCAAGAAGAGGCGGGACTTTTGATGTCAGCTTTGTCAAAAACAATGACGGAGACGAAAACTGATCCAACTCGTCTTTTCGAGGGACTGATGCTAATGGAAGGACACGACTCGTTGACATAGTTTTCATGTTTTCTTGGTGTTATCTCTTTGAATAAAGTAAAACATTCATCACACGGAGCTATCTAACGACTGTACAGTGTGAGCACATAAATCCTGAGCTGTGGTCGTCGTAAACAGCTAGCCGTAAAGCTTGAGCTGGTATTCCAACACGACTTTTCTACAATCGTATAGTGTACGTCCAGCATTGTCTTACTTGTAAACTTGCTTGGTTTGCCTCATAAAGGATATAAGACAATGTTTACACGAAAACGATCCGCTGAAAATTTAAGTCGTTTTTGGTTTGCGCTTTCAAAAAAAAGTTCCACATTATTTTTCTGCAAAACCGTGGTGCTGTTTTCAAAAGTTTGCACTGTGAAACCTGTTGTCAAACTGCGTTTTAGGATCCAAAAATGTCCTGTAAACAAACGCCCAAAATGCAAGGTTACCGTCTTCAGCTGACATTGTTGTTGTGTAAACAGTGCCTAAATCTGTAAAAAAAAAAAAAAAAAATCTATAGAAGAGAGCGACACAGTCCAGCAAGTAACAGTCAGTCTAAAGACTCGTGACACCATCATCACACCAGAGCCCTGAAACCAGCACCGTCTGTTCCTCCTGTGAGGATTAAAACAGCAAATTGACTGTTAAAAGTCACATTATGTGGAGTAAATAAGAGTCAATGTGAAGTCCGTGTTCTTTCACAGTCACACGTAAGAAATGTAATCACAAACTCATTTCCAAGCCCGCTGTATCTCCGTGCTTTAACAAATCTAATCAAACATATTCCAGCCCTGTGTGAAGCAGAGGCCGAATAAAAACAAGCACACATACCACCTCGTGTGTGTGTGTGTGCGTGTGTGTGTGTGTGTGTTTGTGTTTGTGTTTGTGCGTGTGTGCGTGAGTGTGTGCGTGTGTGCGTGTGTGCATGTGTGTATGGCGCGCGGAATGGTTCAGCTGCATGCACGCATATACGTGACAAGCCTGACAAGTTGAAAAAATCCTGGCGGACTGAAGTCCCGTACTCAAGCCGGTCAACAATACCGATAGCCGGGCAGCCAACTCAACAAAACCACCGCTCAACCAGACCTCATTTCTAAAAGTTGTGTGGTTTTTTATAGCCTACATGTTATAAAGTCGTGTTTTTGCACAATAGACAGCGGGGCATAGCCCCAGAGAAACGCTGCTCCGGTGATGTTGATCGGTATGTGGTTTGATAATAAATCCACTTCCTTGTCCTCCCTCATCTGTGAGCATCTGTAGAGACCTCAGTGGGGATTCAGTGAACGCAGCCCTGGAGCCAAGCCCGGCACCTCGCTACGGTCCTTCCCGGAGTCCAACTGAACGTGCACCGTTTTAAACTAATAAAACTACAAACTCTTAAACCAAGCAAGACTATTGAAAACAAGCCTTCTCTCTCCTTTGTATAAAAAACGGAGATAGAATGAAAATATTAACAGCAGATTTCAGTTTTATCCGCTGATTCTCAAAGCATCAGAAACGATGAGAGCCTCAAAGAGACGTATTTACGCACAATATTGAGAATCAGCGGATGTTGATCACAGATTAAACCTGCTCACATGTTGTCACAAACACACTGAGTGTCTCTGATGCTAACGATGTCATCTTCAGGTATTTTAGTGCCAACATTAAAACATGATCAAATGTTTCCAAACGAACAGACTACCTGTCCATACTGTCATAATCTAGAGGAAAATATGATCCAGACCTGCCAAATGTTAACCCAACACATTACCACCAGGCTTACAGCCCTGAAATGTTCTGCTTAAAAACATCCTGTTGATATGGTCAACACTGGTTGAAGTGACTAAAAAATAAAATGTTATCATTGTGAGGGTGTGCGTGGGTGTGTGTGTGTGTGTGTGTGTGTGTGTGTGTGTGTGTGTGTGTGTGTGTGTGTGTGTGTGTGTGTGTGTGTGAGTGTGTGTGTGAGTGTGTGTGTGTGTGTGTGTGTGTGTGTGTGTGTGTGTGTGTGTGTGTGTGTGTGTGTGTGTGTGTGTGTGTGTGTGTGTGAGAGTGTGTGTGTGCGTGTGTGTGTGTGTCTGATCTAAAGGTTAATTCTCTGTGCGGGTGCTGGAGTGGTTTCTCCTCTCTGAAGTATTCTCGTCTCTATCAGCAGCTTCAGGTGGAAAATTAAAGCTGCAGCAGATTGTTGCACTAGAAAAAGAAAAGTGTGTTCGTCTAATTTCAAGTCAATAATATCAAATTTGACTTCATATAAACAATAAACAGCTGACAAGTCCGGATAAATATCTTATTTCAAGACATTAATGGCACAAAATGAGGCCTGGATTGCTTGTAATGAGTACAAATGTTTGACAATGCAGCAAGCAAAATGTATTCAAGTGTCTTGAAATAAAATAAAAAACAATGTTGCCAACATATCTGTGCAGTTTAGACGGTGTGCAGGAGTTAGAACTTATGTGGTGTCTTCGGATGGTTTCACATCAGGGTCCTGGATCTGAGTATGCTTGACCCCAAAGTCCGGTTCTGGGCACTACTACAAACTTTTAAAAGGCGAGGAGATATATTTTTTAAAATCATTTCTCTATTTCCTGATCTGATAAAATGAACCGTGACTTAAACCCGAGATCTGATCCAAAAGAACGCATCGTAAACAACACCGAATTTAAATTGGAGCAACTGAATTTATGAAAATATTAAACAGATTACTTTGTTAAAATGTCGTTTAATATGGTGAAGGGATCTTGTGACTTGTTAAGGACTCGAAACTCAAAGTTTAGCTTGTCTTTATTTGGGACTTGCCTCGGGACTAAAGGCCAAAGACTTGAGACTTACTTGTGACTTTCAAAACAAAGACTTTGTCCCACCTCTGATAAAAAGACATTTTTTACTGGTTCTCTCTTCCTTGTAGAGACGACTTGATGCTTTGATTGGTCATTTATAAAGTTTGTGGACTGAATCAAATCTGTTAAAATGTTGAATCTTTTTCCGTCATTAATAATGATAATGTGGAGAGAAAAAAGATCTGCAGCAGAATGTGTGTGTCTACTGCAGACAGCTCAGTGAGGACTCCCCGCTAACATCGAGCTAACACCTGACAGCGACGCTAATGTCTGAAAGAGACTGGAGCAGAAACACTCGTCTATAAATATTCTGATAAATAAGAGCAGCTCCGTGGCAGCACGCCAGAGAATAATTAGAATCTCAGTTCAGTGTGTGAATGTAAAGCAGCTCATAAACATCACGCACACACAGAAAGAGAAACAGGAGGTGAGGTGGTAGCAGAGACAGATGGAGGAAAAGCTGCTCGTTGCCTCTTTAGTCTGATTTTCTCTTCTAAAGCCGCCTGTTTGTGCTTTAATTGCGTACTTTGCATAGACCTGAGAGCGACACGTTCGGGGGTCGCTGTGTGAAACGACACGCAGGTCACCGAGATCACGACTCCGACTCTGAAACGTTCTTTTGTCCGAGTTTCACGACATTGTTTTTTTCTTTTCAAGAATTTCTCACAAACATTAAAGTCCTTGAACGGCTTTAATGTTTGCAGAAACAATCAGAGAGGACGAGTAGACGTCTGTTTGCTCTTTTCATATCCTCCTTCTGTGTCACCATTGAGCAGAGCTGCAAGTAAACCTGCAACCAGAGCCATGAAGGTGAAACATGATGCATTCAGTGCAGTTAATAGATCAAGAACCGGACAAATGACTCTTACAAACGGTGGAAAAGCTCCAAAATGAAGGTCGACCCAGACTCCGAGGAATCGATCCATCCTGACTGACCTGTAATGTTTTTAAGTTTACAGTCTACAATTCATTTAACAGACGCTTTTATCCAGAGAGGAGGAAACAACGTCAGGAAGTGCAAACAAACAGCTTTAAGTCTGATCGGACACACAGGTGCTGACAGGAAGTGAACAGAGGCAGAGCACAGGTGCTGACAGGAAGTGACCAGAGGCAGAGCACAGGTGCTGACAGGAAGTGACCAGAGGCAGAGCACAGGTGCTGACAGGAAGTGAACAGAGGCAGAGCACAGGTGCTGACAGGAAGTGAACAGAGGCAGAGCACAGGTGCTGACAGGAAGTGACCATAGGCAGAGCACAGGTGCTGACAGGAAGTGACCAGAGACAGAGCACAGGTGCTGACAGGAAGTGACCAGAGGCAGAGCACAGGTGCTGACAGGAAGTGACCAGAGGCAGAGCACAGGTGCTGACAGGAAGTGACCAGAGGCAGAGCACAGGTGCTGACAGGAAGTGAATAGAGACAGAGCACAGGTGCTGACAGGAAGTGACCAGAGAGAGAGCACAGGTGCTGACAGGAAGTGACCAGAGACAGAGCACAGGTGCTGACAGGAAGTGACCAGAGGCAGAGCACAGGTGCTGACAGGAAGTGACTAGAGGCAGAGCAAAGGTGCTGACAGGAAGTGACCAGAGGCAGAGCACAGGTGCTGACAGGAAGTGACTAGAGGCAGAGCACAGGTGCTGACAGGAAGTGACTAGAGGTAGAGCACAGGTGCTGACAGGAAGTGACCAGAGGCAGAGCACAGGTGCTGACAGGAAGTGACTAGAGGCAGAGCACAGGTGCTGACAGGAAGTGAACAGAGGCAGAGCATTAACAACATTGGCAGCTGTTCTTCAGATTTTTAAAGAGCTGGGTCTTTAGCTTTTTCTTAAAAGTGCAAAGGGACTCCGCAGATCAAATGGAGTTTGGTAGTGCGATCCACCACCAGGGGGCGACAGAGGAGAAGAGTCTAGTTAGCGTCTTAGGACCCTGTTGTGAAGGTTGGGTCAGACGCCTTTTGATTGGCAGAGCGGGGTGGGCGGGAGGGAGTGGAGACCTGGATGAGAGTTTAGGTAAGGAGGAGTCATTTTTGTTGCGATTTGAAATCGAGCAGCAAAGTTTTAAATTTGATGTGAGCAGTAACTGGGAGCCAGTGGAGGGAAGTGAACAGCGGAGTGACATGAGCTGTTTCAGGGAGATCGAAGACAAGTCATGCTGCTGAGTTTAGGATCATCTGCAGGGGTTTGATAGTGCATGTAATAAGACCTGCCAGTAGGGAGTTCAATTAAATTTAGACGCAATTTCTCTTAAAGGGAGTCCTCGTCCGGACAGCAATAAATCAAAGTTTGTCATCGATAACTTCCAATTTCCACATACTCTGTGTGTGTTGTGGTCCGACAGCATCATGCCGCCATTCGCTGCAACTTAAGTCAATGCCTCAGCATTATCATGCATCAGCACAGCAACGCCGTGGTCTGTCTCCAGAGCGTGCCAGCAGCGCCACTCCGCTCTGCTCTGTTTCAAATGCGCACCAACTCTATTTTCGAGGGAGAACACTGCGAGCATGCGTCAAGCTGGACAGAATAGATCGAGTCGGACAGGAAGTCTGACAAGGAAAGGCACAGAGCATCAAGTCAACTTCAAAATAAAACATCAACATACAGACTCCTGAACGTATATTCCATCATTTTATCAACATTACGTCAAAACAAGCACCGAATGAACAACAAATCATCGTCAGGAAGGCAAAACAACATGTCGTTTGTTCTCTTTATTCCCGCGTGATCTTGTAGTTCTCCTGTGATGTGCTTACAGCTGCTCATGGCTGCGCTCACGTTCCAGAAACTGGCCCATCCCGTCGTTGCATGAGTCGTCCGACAGAGCAAAACTGTGGCGCTGACGGACCACTGCCAGCACGGAGTATGTGGAAGTAAGAGGTTAGAAACAGCATCAAATAAATGATGATTTGTGGTGAGCAGCTAATAAATCCCTTTTACAAAAAGGGTTGAATAAGTTCGTATGTCGCCTGAGATAACTGATATCCTTGAAAATAAGGATTTTATCCTTTAAAAGGTGAACTAATGAAATAGATGAAATGAATGTATTCACTATGAAATGAATGTATTCGGTCCATGAATGTTTCCAGCTCTTCATCTGTTGCTCTGCAGTCTTTCATTTCTGAAAATAAAAAGCAGAGAAATCCTTTCAGAGGATTTTTACAAGTCTTCTCTCGATTCAAAGTCGAGTTCTGAAGAGGCAGACTACGCTTCAGTTCATGGAAATAACCTGAGAAATCAAAGTGTTCCCTCACAGAGCCAGCAGGAGTGAGAGAGGGGACACACACACACACACGCACGCACGCACACACACACACGCGCACACACACATACACACACACACACACACACACACACAGACCACAGAGGAAGATGAAAACAACGCACACCGTCTCTCTACAAAAACACGCACCGCCTGTCTTTCACTGTCCTTGTTCCTGACATGATGTAAATCCACACGCGCACACACACACACACACACACACACACACACACAGAAACCTGCGGATGATGCTGTGATTGCAGATGATGTACATGGAGGATGAACATCTCAGATAAGACAAACAGGAGGCTGAAAAGTTGACGGACACTGAGGAGGACACAGCAGGGCGCGAGGGGAACGGGGGGGGGGGGGGGGGGGGGGGGGGGGGGGGGGGTCTTGTCAGGTTGATAACATCTGAGGGGGTGTGGCCTGATTTGAGTCCGTCCCGCTTCTTCGATGATGTTTCCTCATCGACAGTTATTAGCAGGTAAACACTGCATTGATACGTAGGCCGAGACATAAGCAATCGATCCCAGATAATCTGGCTCAGACTACCTAGACGATAACAGATACAACACAATGTTATCATTAAGATTCAATGAAATCATGTTTATTTAACGCACTTTTGTTTGTTTTAAGCATCCTCAGTGAAATATTCAAAAGGTAAATGTTCTATATGACATGTGTTTTTCTTAAAGCTCCGGGCTGCTCATGAAACAGACTGAAATAACTACTGATGCCTCTTCATGACCTTCAGGAGTAAATGAGACCTGATCAGCGAAGGATTTTTGTTTTGCTTTTTGTAGTGTTGACGCAGGGTAGGTGTCACAGCAGCCTTTATGTCTTTTCACTTCACGAGTCTTTGTGTGGTTTGTTTTTTGATTATTCTTGTTTCTTTTTTTCTCTAAATTTGAAATATTCTATATTTTCAACACAGTGTCTGAGCTTTTCACCCTTCTTACTCTGGAGGATCTAAACTGTTATTAATTCAACAAGTTTATTGTAGTATGGACAGAGTATAACGTGTTCTGCAGCCTGGAACAGCTGATTCAACGACGTCTTCATCGTCCTGATCTCGCTCTCATGATTGATGCTCTGCATTTCATTCTGCTGCTAATTTAAAGGATGTGTGCGCACACACACAGGCCTGTTGGTGTGTTTGGTCTGATTGTGGCTCTTATCAGTAGATCCTGAACCGTCCTTGTTCTCTGCTGTCAGGACGGCGACCCCTGACCCCCAGCCGGGGTCAAACCAGCCCGGGACAAACTGTGTAGAGTCCAGCATGCGGATCGGACCAGCAGAGTCCTGCTGAATCGATGCTCTAATTAATAGTCCACACTCTTATCTGTTATCTGTGCTGATAAGGAAGCGGCTGCCTTATCGACTCTCAGCGTCCCTGCTGAAGTTTAGAGGAGGGACGATGCTGCACAACACAAATACAGCTGTGAGTTTGTTACAGGCAGATAAAGAGAGGAAGGCCGATCTGATGTTCAGGGAAGATCCAGAGCTTCATGGAGGAAACATCCCGAATCTGTACGAGCTTCACACAACGACACACAGAGAATATTCTGTTACAGTAACAACAGCTTCAGGGTTTTATCTGCAGAACTTAATATTTGCTTTATTTTGAAAGAGCTGCACTAACAACCGTTTGTAGAAGAAGAAAACTTATTAAATATTTAAATGCACAAATATTGTGCATACAGTTAATTCATATATGTCTGCAGCAACAAGCTGTTGGTCTATGCCATAAATATTGACATGTTAACCCTATGATTCTCGGTGCCATCAGTTAAGGGGGGTCACGGGGTCTTCTCAAAGCACCAAACTCTCTTCCTGCATTCAGATCAAGCTTTATGCACCAATTTGTGACTTTTCTGCAGCATTTTACAATCGTGATTCAGTGTAGTGTGTTCTTTTGTGTCTGTTTACATGAAGTTTAATCTGAAATGAACTTGATATTCAACTTGTGAGAAAGTCAAACAATGAAAATATAAACATAGTCCAGTGTAATTAATTTCAGTGACGTGGTGATGAAGTGAAGAATCAATCTTACTTAAGTTTTACTGGAATCTAGATTCTGATAGAGGGAGGGGTCAGGATGTCAGATAAAGAGCGTCGGTAACCATGGTAACTCGGACCTGCCTACGAGAGAGAAAGAGAGAGAGAAAGAGAGAGAGAGAGAGAGGGGGAAGGCTGCTGACTGAGATCACTTCGAGCAGCAACAACAACAAACATGTCCAGGAGTGTGTGCATGTGTAAAAACGTTAACACCGTCACCTTCATCTCAGGTTACTGGGACAGTTCAGAACCCCCCCACACACACACACGCACGCACACGCACACACACACACACACACACACACACACACACACACACACACACACACACACACACACACACCCACCTCCCGTTTTCAGAGGTGATAAACACTCAAACGTGCGTGTTTGTCATCATCAGTCGGCTGCTCAGCTTTGTCTTCATAGCTTTGCGTCGGAGCAGTCCTGGTTCATTTCTTCAAACACTTTATTAATAAGTGCTAAAAAAAAGTTTCCGCTCCGCCTGAGAATCAGCTCATTTCCCCCCCCTGAAGGTCACACGGTCACACTGCTCCACTTTACTGACACAGATTCACGAGGAGTGGAAAACTTTCACTCTGACACTTTTCTTTTTCTCTCTCTCTTTAACAGGGTGAAAACATTTAATACGTTTTACAGGGTAAATGGATTAATGGCAAAGATAGCATCATGTGTGAACAAGCATTAACAGATTTCACAATATTCTCTTCTCAGTGTTGGAGGTGCGCACACACCACAGGAAGAATTCTGCAAACACCAACTACATCTTAAACAGCACCTGTTATTCTCTTCAGTCATTTACAAACGATCTGTTGGATTAGGTTAATGCAAAAAAACTACTTGGTTAAGTTCTTCATAGCTGCTTTCAAATCTGCACTCCGGAAAATATCTAGATGATTTCAGGAGGACTGAAATCCTCCTGATCTGGTTGTTCACATATTCACCTCATAGAAGGACACTATCCCTGTCAGACAGGAAGGGGGCGGGACTTCTGAGGCATGACATGAAGTAAAACGAACGATGCAGAAGTGTCGGATGCAGCAACAGAGTCCTCTTTACGAGGCTATAATGAGAATATTTGTCTTTCTATCAATGCTACGTGTAGTTGAACAGAATCACAATCTGAACTAAAGAGTGGAGAAGAACATACTGGAGAACAGGAAACAGAATGCAGCAGGTTAAATACGTGCACAGAGTTTGTAGCGGTGGCGTGCAGACAGTCTTTGGTCGTGCACCAATTACAGTATATAACGTCACCACCCCCTCCCACTTACTCGAGGTGAATTCTCCTGATTTTATCCTGCTGAGTTCTCACATCAGCTCACTCTGACTTTCTGCAGGAAATATACTCAGAGGCTGGCAGGAGAAACTCCGGGTAAAGTCTGGGTGAAAAATTTCCGTTTGAAGTCGGGATGAGCTGAACACAGGAGGAAATATTCAGGGGAAATTAACTGCGAGCGATGTTTTTTTCTCATTTATTAGCTGAAAGCTAGCAGCTCCCACCCGTCACTTAAAGAGGCCACGCCCCCTAAAGTTGGACATTTTAACAACATTAAGGCTTGTGTGTGTGTGTGTGTGTGTGTGTGTGTGTGTGTGTGTGTGTGTGTGTGTGTGTGTGCGTGCGTGTGTGTGTGTGTGTGTGCGTGTGTGTGCGCGTGTGTGTGCGTGTGTGTGTGTTTGTGTGTGTGTGTGTGTGTGTGTGGGCGTGTGTGTAGGTGTGGGTTACCTTCACTAACTTTTTATAAAAGTCCTGCAGGTTTTTTTTTACCTTGTGTTCTGATATCTAGCAGATGCGATCAGGTGCATCCACATGTCGCTTTTATTCTTCGTCCAGAGGAGCAACACAGCCCCCCTCCTCTTCCTCCCTCGTTCTCCTCTCCCTCCCCTCTGATCATCATCGACATGATCGTCCGTGTCCAGGGCCGTGTGCCATCACTGACCCTGCCGGCGTCGTGTCAGCCTCTGCAGGGCCGCAGCTGCAGGCGAGGGCTGGGTGGCGTGGGACATATGCTGCTTGTCTCTGAGGCCATCTGGACATGAACAACCCCACCCCCCACTCCCTCTGTCCCCCCTTTTCATTTCCTTCATCTCTCTTTTCCTCCTCCTCCTCACATCTCGGACTCGTCTCCCTTCATGTCAGGCGTGCGGTGTCTCCGGCAGTAAAACACACACAGAGAAAACACAAACAGAGACGGACGGAGATGTGAACGCTCAGATAAATAACTGCTGTTTGTGACTCTGTGGGAGTTTGTGCTCGCTGTGTGTTCATCTTTGAGCTGTTAGAGAAAAGAGAAAATCATCCCACCAGGACATAAAGACCCCAAAACACTCCTCACTGCAGCAGTTTGGATGTGAGAGACCGAAGACGACTCACCAAAGACCCAAAACAAAATCCACACAGAACAGAGAGAGAGAGAGAGATACTATCTAATCCATGCTAAAGTTGTGTTAATGTGCATATTATTGTTTATTGTCTGAATATTTGGACAAATTGTATTTTTGCTTTGGCAACGTTGTAATAGTTACTTTCATGCCAATAAAGCCCCCTTTGAATTGAATTGAGAGATAAACAGGGTTTGAATTATGAGGCAAAATATACTTTTTACATTTCAAAAGCCTGGAAAACAGTAATATTTAAAAAGACTTAAGGTTGATTTCTCTTTCACATTTCAACAGTCCAAAATGTATTTTTCTACCTGGGCAATAAATATTTCTCTTTTTCAAGTTGCTTCTTTTTTTACCGTGCAGCTTTACTTTCCCTGCAGTGCAACACCTCTTTTTACAGTTTTTATGTCACAGCCCGGCTCTTAGACTCTGACAGATGGGAGACACACGGGTTTTAAATGTGTGACAGCAGCAGGATGATTGGTTTTTATTTTTTATTTTATTTTTTATATACTTTATTAATTTGGTTATTTAGAGACATGCTTCTCACACACACAGGTGTGTGCCTGAATCACACACATGCACAAACGAGACCTGTGGACATGCATTAATGGAGAGATGTCAGAGTGCGGTGGCAGCCCCCACGGGAGGCGCCCCCTGAGCTGGTGGGGGTCCGGTGCCTTGCTCAAGGGCACCTCGGCAGTGCTTGAGAAGTGGTCTGGCACCTCTCCAGCTACCAGACCAACTTCCATATTTTGGTCCGCATCGGGACTTGAACCGGCGACCCTCCGATTCCCAACCCAAGTCCCTACGGACTGAGCTACTGCCGCCCCAATGAGCTACTGCCAATGAGCTACTGCCGCCCCAGGTTGAGAGAGGTTGAGGCGAAATCGGCTTGGCTGATTACTTAAAAAGTAAACGCCCATAATCAGCTGATCAGAGAAGATAAACAGTCCTTCTGCATGAACTCAAGCGGAGCTCCATTATCATTCTTTTTGTGAACACATTTTTACATGGACATTGGTTAATGAAGTGAACTTTTGAAGACCAACGATGGGGGTGGCCATGTTCGAAAAACATAACTTAGTATGTCTCTCAATAACAGAGTGCGAACCAGAATTTCCCCTCGGGGATTAATAAAGTATATAAAATAAATAATAAAAATCTGCCGACAGGGAATATTTGTTCAGATTTAGCTCTTTGTTAGCTCGTGTCTATGTGTGATGATAACTGTGTGAGAGAGAGAGTGAGAGCGTTTTTGCCGGTGCGTGCCAATCAGACATGAGCTAATCAGAACTATTTGTTTTTTTGAACCAGGCTGTAAACATGTTAGTTTCTGCTGTAAAATCTGGCTGTTTGAATGGTTGTCTATGTGACAAGTGGACACTTGAGGAACTGCAGGATTTTACACTTCAGCATCAGCTTCATTTTTCACACCAGAGGTTGCTTGGATTGGTTCACACAGTCAACTCAAGCTGCACTGATGTCACACTTGACATGCCTCATTCTCAACAATCAGCTGACAACACCTCCTTCCAATTAGCGGTCAGTCAGGGTTTTAAGACGTAGACATTCAAACCATGTTTTCATTAAATGTTGTGATCTCCCTCTGACACAGACAGTATTCTGTCTAATTACAGCCTGTCCACTGTGTGTGATGGATACATTTACTTTGATGTTTATTTGAACTGACCTGTAATTAACTTCAACAGTAACGACGAGGTGACAGTTTGCAGAAAGGAAAATGTCTCCGAATGTTTCTGTCCCATTTTACCTTGAAGCAGATGCAGTCCTGAGGGCAGATGATGGGACATGATTCTTGTATTCAGTGTGAGCAGCCCACACACACACACACACACACACAGACTGGAGGCTCTGCTCCATATGTCCTCTGCGCCCTTGTGTGACCGCGGCTGCACCCCGCTGCTCTTTATGGGTGTAAAGTGGAAATAATTGGCTGGCTCGTCGGGGAGAGGTCAGCGAGATGGGGAATGAAAATGAGGCAGAGCATTCTGGGAAAGGTCAGAGAGAGGGGGAATAGGAATGAGAGAGAAAGTGGAATATTTAAGGCCAATGGAGTGTGGCTTCCCCCGGGAGAGAGAGAGGGAGAGATGGATGGATGGACAGGAGGTGTGAAGCAGTCACTCTCACACCTTCACCCTCTCTGTCCTGCTGCAGCCCCGTCCTTTATCTGCTGATCAGGTCACTCTGTCGTACTGGGAACAACACTCATTCATATACAGAATCACATATGTCCTGCTTAAACAAAAGCACAATACTAGAGCATTTCCTTTCTTAAATCGAGTGATGATCCATCTCCAGGTGTGCAACGATGGAACCTAAATAAGGTTCAAACTTTAAGTATTTTAAACAGAGCCTTATCTTCAAGGATTTGGTCTTGGCAAAAGTTCACTTTACGTACAAAACTTCTGTAATAGTTCTTGTAGATTTCTTCATCCAGCAGCAGTGACACAGGCTGTAATAGATCGAAGTGTGTCCACTAAAAGTTGTTGTTCTTGTCCCTGACAGGCTCAGATTGTCAGTTGATAATCCCCACTGTCTAACCTTGTGCACGGCTTTGACTGTCGGCTGCAACCACTGAAGGTCCTGGAAGTTCAACACACTAAACACTACGATATATTACAACATTGTTATTAAAGGTCCAATCAGTGAGATGTATGCATTTGTATGTATTACTCTATGATCAGACATTAAGGAAACATGCTATGTTGAAGTGCTGGCTTCTCTGACAACAATGCAGCAGCCAGTATGTCCTCCTTCTAACTTTAGATTCTGGTCCTGAATGGTCTGGATTTGTTTGGACCAGAGAAGGTAGGCGGTTTTAAGGCACCCCCACACGGCTGTTTTGGACGCCCCTCGGTTTGCCAGATATGAGACCAGTTATCAGGTCGGATTGTGGGATACGTAGTTCCTTCACTCCTTGTTCCTTTGCCTTTCTCTCTGTTTTCCAGTCGTGTTCTTGCACTGAATCAACTGTGTTATAGTCACGAGTGTTCGATAGCTGGTTTGCTTCGTTCCAGAATTAATAATATTGATAAAAGGATTTCTGACATGTCAATGAGGACATTTACTGCCAGAACCAGAGTGGCCTTTTGGCTTGGTTTGTTAGAAGAGAACAGTGATTGGCTGTCACTGTTAAGCTCTATCAGAAAAAGCCTTTAAACTTAGTGTGGTCAAACGTGACACTGACCTTGTTTCACGGGATTGAACGGTGTATAAATGACTGTGGGTCAGATCATCGAGCTGTGGGCGTCACTGTCGGGCTTTTCTGCCTCTTTAACAGGCGACACTCTCTCATCTGGTCCCCGTCACACTCATATTAGCATTAAAACAATTTGAATGGAAATTTTATATGACTGTGGTTCAATATGAAATGGATTTAATCAAGCATGCCTACGAGGCATTCACTGACACTATGAGAAACTTACAGAGTGGAGGGAGGCGACGGGGGGGGGGTTGGTTCATTTATCATCGTGTTGACCTTGGCTGTGTTCGAAACCGATTCAGAGAGAGAGAACGAGGAAATAAAAGCTATCAAACGGCCGTCATTAGGGAGCCGAGCCAATAAGAAGCATGTTAATGAACAGAGTACTCTCACACACACACACACACACACACACACACACACACACACAGTCTCTTTTAAAGTTTATCATAGTAAAGGACACTACAGAACATGTAAAGATGGTGTGTTTCTGAAGTAGAGTGAGATGTAGAGAATAAAGAGACAGATGGCTTCATGTTTTCAGGCCTTCACATCACCTCCATGAACAGCTGCTTCTAGAGCCGCCGCTGCTTTTAATGAACCGTACATAATAAAAGAAAACAAACAAATCAAAGTCCAAATGAAAGACTTCAAGCTCTCTGTGATCGACCCTCTAAAACGAGGAGGACTCCGAAACACATTTATGATGACATTTTAAACGAAAGAAAGAAACATGTTCACCTGAGGCCGACGACTGTCTCAAGTCATTTAAAAGCCCTCTGAAGTCTCCGGCCACAGCTTGTTTTATATTTCACGTTACACAGCTGTTCTCTTATTCCACAGCTGTATAAAAAAAGAAGTCTACAGTACAGACGCACACGGAGATGCTGCTTGTGAACGGGCAGTGGATCAAAATGTGCAAAGTTTGCAATGACAGTAGGAACCGTCCCTAAGGGGGCCCCGTCTGAGAGCATTCACTCTAGTTGCTCTGCCAAGCATTGAATGTGTGGTAGTCTTGCTGCTGGTAAGTACAGCTTTGATTTCATGTTTAACTTGCTTGTTTTAATAGTTAATGAGATCATTGTTTGGTTGTTGCTGCAGCTGTGATAGTTGGTTCCCTGCTCCCCAGATCAGCCCTGACTAATTCCCTGTGGTGCTGAGTAGGGTGGCTCAGTTTTTTTAAGCTTGTAAGTTGAAACATTGAGTTTTTAGGTGGCTAAAACTGCTGCTGTTTTGTCCCATTTTTGTAGTGTTTTGACCTTTGGTACTGTTTTTTTGCTTTATAGCATTTATCCCTGTTAGTTTTGTTTGGATTAGTTTGTTCATATTTTTGCTTTGTTTTCGTATTCTTTTGACTTTGGGTTTATTAGTTTAGTTACTTTTGCTTTTTTGTGCTTTTCTTTCAGCCACTTATTTTAGAGGCTAGGTACCCAGGGTGAGGTCCCTCCACTTTGCATGTGAGTTACGAGCACTGGGTCACTAATAGACTGCACTAACGTTTGGATTGCTGTGAGATTTGCTGTGCTGCACGAAGGTGAGTATGTGGTAGCACCCCCACACCTTCCTCAGTGTAGTCTGCCTCTTCACGAGTGGCTTACGCTCAGTTTTGGTTTATTTCTGGATTGGTAGTGTTTTAAGTCTCAACTTTACATTTGACCTCTTTTAGACCATTTTAGATTCTGTGATAAAATAAAAATCTATCTTAATTCTCCGTATTAGTATTTGCGTTTTTATATTGTTTAACCATTTTTCCTTCCCCACAGCTTCAGTCCATCTTATTTTGTATTTTTCCTTTTGATTTATTCAAATAAATTCTTTTGAAAACACGTCTCTGCCTCATCAATGTGTCTTAATTATTTAGAGTAATAAGTTGTGTATTTCCTGGGGGGCAAGCCCCCAGGTGGTGTTGTCGGTTGTTATTTTACATAATTAGTTATTACCATCACCAACTCTTGCCACACATGCATTACTGCTGTGAAAACCAAAGTTGGTCAATGAAAGTCACTGAAGGGAAATGAAGGTTTTTAATGTTTGTTTACATTTGTAAAAGTGTTGGATTATTTATGATGTCGATGAACGCTGCTTAAAGGGGACCCTTGTGGATTTTTGCAGAGGGCCCCAACAGACTCTAGAAGCGCCACTGGATGTACATTTGTATGAAATTATTTAGCAGTCCTATGCTACAACCAGGGGCGGAGCCAAAGGTGGTGGGAATTCTGATTGGCCCCACCCAAGTGGCCGACCCCAAATTCCTGAACTATGATTGGCTGTTTGCCTTGTCAGAGTTGACTGCTGGTTGCTTCCTTTGCATTTGCATGAAGCCTTTTTAATTTGGTTCATATTTCAAATTGTGACTTTGGACATAGAGAGACGTTTCAGTGGATCTCTAATGTGTGCCTGAAAGAAAATATGTCAAAAAGTCTTTGAAGCACTTCTTAAATATTGTTTAGGGGTTGGGCACTGGTGAAAACAGTTAATGGCATTTATACTGTAAATAACGGAAAATAACAGAGCACAGACATTTAGTGCCTGTTTTAAATGTTTTAATCACAACATCATCACAAACAGGGCTTAAAGGTTAAAGGTCAATGACTGAATTAGCTCAGGTGACGCCTAGCAGGCAGCTCCCAGCTTTAAATGGACTTGAGCTTATATAGCGCTTTTCTAGTCTTCTGACTACTCAAAGCACTTTTACACCACAGGTCACACCTACACATTCACACACTAATGGTAGAGGCTGCTGTGTAAAGTGACCATCAGAAGTGACTAATCCCATTCAATTCATCAACTTGGGGTTAAGTGTCTTGCCCAAGGACGAGAGACGGCCGACTCTACCAACTGAGCCACAGCCGCTGTCACTCAAAGACGCCACGCCCCCTAATTCTAAATCACTTTAAGCCTAAATGTAACGTAAAAAGGTGAGTTGTATGCTTACAGTTGTCATGGAGAAATGAGTCATAGAGACCCAAACTGTTTTTATACCAGGCTGTAAACATCTTTATTTCTGCTGTGAAGTTGGACATTTTAACATTGGGATCTATGGGGACTGACTCACTGCAGGAGACAGACTCTAGTGGACACTGGAGTAACTGCAGCTGTAAAGTAGGACATTTTAACATGGGGCTCTATGGAGACTGACTCACTGCAGGAGACAGACTCTAGTGGACACTGGAGGAACTGCAGCTGTAAAGTTGGACATTTTAACATGGAGCTCTATGAGGACTGACTCACTGCAGGAGACAGACTCTAGTGGACACTGGAGGAACTGCAGCTGTAAAGTTGGACATTTTAACATGGGGCTCTATGGGGACTGACTCACTACAGGAGACAGACTCTAGTGGACACTGGAGGAACTGCAGCTGTAAAGTTGGACATTTTAACATGGGGCTCTATGGGGACTGACTCACTGCAGGAGACAGACTCTAGTGGACACTGGAGGAACTGCAGCTGTAAAATTGGACATTTTAACATGGGGCTCTATGGGGACTGACTCACTGCAGGACACAGACTCTAGTGGACACTGGAGGAACTGCAGCTGTAAAGTTGGACATTTTAACATGGGGCTCTATGGGGACTGACTCACTGCAGGAGACAGACTCTAGTGGACACTGGAGGAACTGCAGCTGTAAAGTGTGACATTTTAACATGGGGCTCTATGAGGACTGACTCACTGCAGGAGACAGACTCTAGTGGACACTGGAGGAACTGCAGCTGTAAAGTTGGACATTTTAACATGGGGCTCTATGGGGACTGACTCACTGCAGGAGACAGACTCTAGTGGACACTGGAGGAACTGCAGCTGTAAAGTGTGACATTTTAACATGGGGCTCTATGGGGACTGACTCACTGCAGGAGACAGACTCTAGTGGACACTGGAGGAACTGCAGCTGTAAAGTTGGACATTTTAACATTGGGATCTATGGGGACTGACTCACTGCAGGAGACAGACTCTAGTGGACACTGGAGGAACTGCAGCTGTAAAGTGTGACATTTTAACATGGGGCTCTATGGGGACTGACTCACTGCAGGAGACAGACTCTAGTGGACACTGGAGGAACTGCAGCTGTAAAGTGTGACATTTTAACATGGGGCTCTATGGGGACTGACTCACTGCAGGAGACAGACTCTAGTGGACACTGGAGGAACTGCAGCTGTAAAGTTGGACATTTTTACATGGGGCTCTATGGGGACTGACTCACTGCAGGAGACAGACTCTAGTGGACACTGGAGGAACTGCAGCTGTAAAGTGTGACATTTTAACATGGGGCTCTATGGGGACTGACTCACTGCAGGAGACAGACTCTAGTGGACACTGGAGGAACTGCAGCTGTAAAGTGTGACATTTTAACATGGGGCTCTATGGGGACTGACTCACTGCAGGAGACAGACTCTAGTGGACACTGGAGGAACTGCAGCTGTAAAGTTGGACATTTTTACATGGGGCTCTATGGGGACTGACTCACTGCAGGAGACAGACTCTAGTGGACACTGGAGGAACTGCAGCTGTACAGTTGAACATTTTAACATGGGGCTCTATGAGGACTGACTCACTGCAGGAGACAGACTCTAGTGGACACTGGAGGAACTGCAGCTGTAAAGTTGGACATTTTAACATGGGGCTCTATGAGGACTGACTCACTGCAGGAGACAGACTCTAGTGGACACTGGAGGAACTGCAGCTGTAAAGTTGGACAGTTTAACATGGGGCTCTATGGGGACTGACTCACTGCAGGAGACAGACTCTAGTGGACACTGGAGGAACTGCAGCTGTAAAGTGTGACATTTTAACATGGGGCTCTATGAGGACTGACTCACTGCAGGAGACAGACTCTAGTGGACACTGGAGGAACTGCAGCTGTAAAGTTGGACATTTTAACATGGGGCTCTATGGGGACTGACTCACTGCAGGAGACAGACTCTAGTGGACACTGGAGGAACTGCAGCTGTAAAGTGTGACATTTTAACATGGGGCTCTATGGGGACTGACTCACTGCAGGAGACAGACTCTAGTGGACACTGGAGGAACTGCAGCTGTAAAGTTGGACATTTTAACATTGGGATCTATGGGGACTGACTCACTGCAGGAGACAGACTCTAGTGGACACTGGAGGAACTGCAGCTGTAAGTGTGACATTTTAACATGGGGCTCTATGGGGACTGACTCACTGCAGGAGACAGACTCTAGTGGACACTGGAGGAACTGCAGCTGTAAAGTGTGACATTTTAACATGGGGCTCTATGGGGACTGACTCACTGCAGGAGACAGACTCTAGTGGACACTGGAGGAACTGCAGCTGTAAAGTTGGACATTTTTACATGGGGCTCTATGGGGACTGACTCACTGCAGGAGACAGACTCTAGTGGACACTGGAGGAACTGCAGCTGTAAAGTTGGACATTTTAACATGGGGCTCTATGAGGACTGACTCACTGCAGGAGACAGACTCTAGTGGACACTGGAGGAACTGCAGCTGTAAAGTTGGACAGTTTAACATGGGGCTCTATAAGGACTGACTCACTGCAGGAGACAGACTCTAGTGGACACTGGAGGAACTGCAGCTGTAAAGTTGGACATTTCAACATGGGGCTCTATGAGGACTGACTCACTGCAGGAGACAGACTCTAGTGGACACTGGAGGAACTGCAGCTGTAAAGTTGGACAGTTTAACATGGGGCTCTATGAGGACTGACTCACTGCAGGTGACAGACTCTAGTGGACACTGGAGGAACTGCAGCTGTAAAGTTGGACATTTTAACATGGGGCTCTATGGGGACTGACTCACTGCAGGAGACAGACTCTAGTGGACACTGGAGGAACTGCAGCTGTAAAGTTGGACATTTTTTGAAACAAGGTTATAAGTAGTGATTAGATAAAATTTTCTGTCAGACACGATGAGATAAACATAACAAGACAAGAGTTTTTAAATGTTCAAGCAAATAGAGTATAGATATACACCAAATATACACCAGTGAGTGTTTGTAAAACATTCAGACCAAATTCAAGTTGACTAAAAATAAATCAAAGTGAACCCAGGAGAGGCCAACATTCATTTCTCATCTAACATCTTTACTGTTCCTCCCAATGCACCAACTATCAGCATCTTATCCGTGTGTGTGTGTGTGTGTGCGTGCGTGCGTGCGTGCGTGCGTGCGTGCGTGCGTGCGTGCGTGTGTCCTCGTACTGCTGACTGTGTGTGTGTGTCCTCGTACTGCTTACTGTGTGTTATGCAGTAATGGACGAGGATGTGCAGGCTGCAGATGTCTGATGATGGCGAGCGTTATCCCTCCTGATATGCAGACAGCTGACTTGCTCACCTGAGACTGACCTGAGGTGAAACGTCTTTATGGTTAATGTGACAGCAGCAGCAGAATGTGAGCAACACTAAGGCTTTAGTTTGCTTCTCTTACAGCTGCACTAATATTTCGTTTCTCTGTTTACATTGCTCTTAAACACAAACTATAATATCGAGAGAATTCAAACTTTTAACAACATAAAGTTTACACTTCTTTCTTTAATGTTGGCATCTTTTGATGACATCATTTACATTTTGTCATTTCTGTCTAAGAAGACTTGAAACATACGTATACACGGACACGCAAATATGACATTTACGGCCTCAATTGTCTTCCGAGCAGATCGGGGAGGGTAAAATCACTCAACACACCTTACAGCACAGGAACATCTGTGACAACATCTGGCTGACTTTGGTCAGAAGGGGGGAATTGGGCCTGAAATCTGCCCAATTATCTTGTAGTGTGTACCCCGCTTTATAAATACTTTGGATTCCTGGATAAACAAATGTGTAATATGTGTAATATTGTGTAATCAATCAGATTCTTCATGGAGTCTGAAGTCAGATTGTTCAGTAAAAGTCGAGAGAACAAACCTCAACATATCGTCTTTACAAACAAATTAATCTTATTTATTCGTTTTATGATCCCTTAAATCTTTG
Organism: Tautogolabrus adspersus; assembly: GCA_020745685.1. NCBI lineage: Eukaryota > Metazoa > Chordata > Actinopteri > Labriformes > Labridae > Tautogolabrus > Tautogolabrus adspersus. Next base: position 2,453,276 of record CM036540.1, read on the forward strand.
GCAGGGTTCTTCCAGAAGTTAAAGGTCACATATTCTCCTCCTCTTCAACCAGTTTAAATAAGTCTCAGAGCTCCTCAAAACATGTGTGTGAAGTGTCTTGTTGTAAATCCACTCTGATCCTGTATTTGATCATGCCTATAAACCCCTCTATTTCAGCCCTGCTCAGAACAGGCTGTTTCTGTGTCTGTAGCTTTAAATGTAAATGAGCTGTGTCTGACCACGCCCCTCTCTGGAAGGGCTTGGGTGGCTCGGGCTTTCTCGCTCCATGCCCTATTGTTTACGGTGAGAAGGCAGACTCAGAGGGCAGAACAAACACCTAGCTGTGGGAGTGTCACCCACCTGGGGGAGGGGTTACTGCCCTTTGTGATGTCATGAAGGGAAAATCTCCAAACGGCCTGCTTGAGCACACATTTTCTGAAAAGTGGAGCAGGCAAAAGACGGAGAGGATGGACTTTTCTCATCATTGGGGGGTTTGTAGAAAGACTAGAGACACATATTAGTGTTAGAGAAACATGGGGAAGTGGATTTTGAGTAATATGTGAGAAATTCTGTTTATGGATTAATAGCCCCTTGAGATGAACCATCTCGTTTTTTAGGGGATCCAACACAAAAAAAACACAACAGACTCAGTTATCTTTAAGATGTGAATTTTACAAAACAGTTCTAAAAGAAAACAGATAGATATCGAAACAGAAGAGGCTACAATTCATAGAAAATTCATAAACTCATTTGGGTAAAGCTCCAAAACTACAGGACACTACATCTCCCACAATGCAACGCTAAGGCTTATTTTAAGTTGGTGCTCTTTACGCTCTGTCCTCTAATCAAAAACGATAAAATGCTGCTGACTGACCCTTTAAATCCGCAGGTTGGTTTATTTCAGTCCAAAAACAAAACAGACTTTCTGTCACACGTCTTTTATCAAAAATCCAAATATACCTGCGATAACTCTGTTAATGTTGAAGTGAATTAACTTGAGTAGAAATAAAACTACAGTGAATTACTGTATGTTTGAGATCAATAGATTTATAATGAAGAGTCTTAAAACAGTTTGTGTGAAAGTGAAAGTGAGGGAGCAGAGAAGCCGGTGATAATGAGTGCTGCTCTTGTGTTTCACGCTGTTCACACTTCCTTCATCAGGTTGTCAAACATTCACCTGAGATGTGTCCCCTCTGGGCTACTGTAGTATTTGATTCACTCTGTTCAGGGTTTTAAAAGAGTCAAAACTGTTTCAACGACTGGATCATCAGCACGACATCAACCAAGTTTAAAACATATATATCATGTCTATAAATATTATTTTACTGCGTCATTACTACAGCTGTTTTCATTTTTAACATCTTTATTTTACCACCAGAGATCAACATGACGTCTCATAAACCAACACCAAATGAGTTCTTCTGTACAGGTGTGACAGCAATCAACACATCGTGACAGCACAGAGAAGAACAACAGTTCCCATTAAGAGGAACTTTACCACAATCAAATGAAACACAGATTTCTCTGGGGTGTAAAAAGTGTTAGGGTTACTCCATCCTAATGTTAAAGATCAGTAGATTGTTCCATGCACAGGTGCAGAAAACTTTAAAGCTCCCATCTTCATGTTCACCTTCCATGTTGTCAGTGTGTGAAACCTTTAGAGAAGCTTTACATGATCTTATTTATTTGATACGTCAGTAACAACCCTCATTTCATCCTCTTTCGTTTCAGCTACTGTCTCTGCCCCCCTCCCCACATGCCCACTTTCTTCTGATTGGCCAGCTCTCTGGAAGCCTTCCATGGGAAGACATAAGGCTGCAGGGCTTCCGCGTTCAATCAGCGCCACGTTGATCGCTCCTTCTCTATTCAAAGCTTAGGTTTCCACAGCACGCGCTGCAGTCCTTCTCCAGAGCATGTCAAGTCTATTTTTGAAGGAGCCCGCTTCAAGCTAAACCGACTAGATCGACCCAGACAGAAAGACAGACATAGGAACTCACAGAGCATCTGGTGAATTTCTAATTAAAAGATAATATACGGACTCCTGATCTTAGGTTCCATCACGTCAACGAAGGAACAACAAATCATCCTCAGTAACAAGTTGTATGCAAGATGTTTAATTTATTCCTGCGTGATCTTGTAGTTCTCCTGTGAGCTTGTGAACCTGTGAGTACAGCTTATCATGGGTGTATTTGCTGCGCTCACACCACAGAAATCCTGTGGGATCAGGGGCAGGGCGTGCACTGCAGGATGAAGCAAAACCGTGCCGAGGGAACGCAGTGCTCACGGACTCTGTGGAAACTGCGGGTAAGAGGTTTCAACAGCTAACGTAGAGGCTTGAAGAGTCTCGTGAAATTCTGGGTTTCATATACCCCATATCCTGCGTTTAGCAGAATAAGCTGTTTAGCGCCTTCTGCAGACTCATCCTGGGATTACTCCAACATATGTTTACCTTTGCCCACTTTTAGTTTAAACATCCAGCATTGTAACGCTATATGTGAGTTTTAAAATGGGGATCAGCAGAATAGTTCAACTTTAAATCTAAAGCTTGGGTTCTGCTGGTCTGGCTTTAACTTCCGACTACACTGCTCGACACTGCCCCCATCATTTCCAGTGGTATCGCAACGTGGTCCGAAGCTGGAAGCTTCCAGAAAATGTGCAAAAATCCAGACGGTATGAGCGCAGAGCACGGGCAGAAGGATTTAGCATAAACGATCCTTCAGTGGGCCGTGTTGTGTCATACTGTGATGTTTGGTGTTGATTCCTGTGTGGAAGTTAAATGAGGTCATTAACTGAGGGTCATATATCAGACATAAGCATGAGGTCATTAACTGAGGGTCATATATCAGATATAAGCATGTAGGCCTGCATGCTTGAAGCTGTGAAGGTTTGGTGCACTGATGATGTGTGATTATCTTTGAATTATACAAACCCTCCAGCTGATAAAGCGTCCTCTGCAGACATCACTCTACAGGTCTGATCATATTTACAGCCCACTTACAGGAGCATTATTATAAATGAGGACGTCTCCCAGCAGTGAGCTCATTGTCAGGGACTCTGATGTGTCTTCTACACACACAGGGAGTCTGACATTAAGCCAACAAACCCTCCAAAACTCTCTTTGTGCAGCCTGTGTGTGTTGGCATCTGTCCCTGATTGGTGCAGCAACACTTTGAGTCAACTGCTGTCATCGTTCAGACCAGACGCTGGCTGCAGTCCATAGTTCCTCCGTCTGTGATTGATCCGCTCGTCCATCGTCTCTCTGCAGCAGGGAACCGTCCAGGATCTCTCTACAGAGACGGTGCAGCCTCAAACGCCTCATTCATGTGGATGATTCTGTCCCTGCATCAGTTCTGTGCTCTTCATAAATGTTGGATGCTTCTGCTTGGTGGACAAAGATCAGAAATGAAAGAGGAAATGTTGGCTGTTATTTTACTCCACCTTCAGTGGGTGAGCTTGAATCAAAGGTCAGAGTGTGTGATGCAGATTCAGAAACGAGCAGATTGTTTACACACACTGCTACATCAACAGACAAACAGGCGGCTTACAAATTTACACTTTATCATTTACCAAAATAAATCTCATTTAACTTTTACCAAAGGTCCAAAAAGAACCAAATTAACAGAAATTACGATTTGTCTTTTGTGAGATTTTTTTGCCATTAATGGTTTTCCCAGAGACCAGTTTGTACACATGTAGGACCTGTGTATTTACGCTGGCAGCGCCCGTTTTCAATACAAAACCAAAGTAAAACGCCACAGCGCTCTCAATTGAAAACAGTTCAACTTTCGATAAGCGCCATGCTCGTCAATGTTACTTCTCCCTCAGTTACCAATCAAAATCAAGAAGGGGCGGGACTTCTGATATCAGCTTTGTCAACAACAATGGCGGACGGTAGTCTGCCTCATCTTTTGGAGGAAACAGTTTCCAGGTGTAGAGCTGCTGCTGATGTCAGGACACGACTCCTTCACATCGTCTTCATGTTTTCTTGGTGATAATTCTTTGAATTAAAGCAAATATTAAACACACAGAGCTAAGACACACCTAACAGACATTACCGAGGGAAGCAGAAGTTATCTTTGGTAACCTAGCAACAATGAGCGCTGGTGAGAAGCGTGCTGAAACGGAGGTTGTCAGTGCTTCCAGTGCTAAAAGGGCCATCTGTGGAAAGGCCCTAAATAAGAAAACTCACTGAGAACAGAGTTCAGGTGTGTGTGCGTGCGTCTGCGTGAGTGCTTGAATGTGTGCGTGCATGTTTGTCAAAGTTCCACACCTTCTACTTATAAAGCTGATCGGTGTGAAAGACATCCATTGGAGCGATCAGACGGCTGTGAATTAATTTCTGCTCTTTGCATTAACGAGCAGTCGGGCTGAGTTAACATTTAGTCGATGAGTTTCAGCCGCTCGTAAAGTGGGCGGCTCTTTAATTTGACTTTGTGTCGCGAACACATTCTGAGAGCGACTTTCCCGAACACTGTGGATCCTGAGAACACCTTTAAACGCACACAGAGCTCAGGATTTCTAATTCAAGTCTGTTTTTTTCACTCTCCTAATCCTGAAGCCCTGTGCTCCCTGCTCCTCCTCCTCCTCCTCCCTCCCTCTCTCTCTGGCTCCCAGTTAAACCCTTCATCCCTCCCTCTGTTGTTATTTCGGTCCTCGCTCTCTCCTGCCGGCCTAATGAAGTGTGGAGGAGCGCCGTGGCCACTGGATCGCGTTTATCATTGACTTTGAGTTTAGTTTACAGAGCTCTGAATAATTTATTATGTATGAAGAGGGCTTTAGAGTCTATCACAGTTTGATAATGTATTCCTCCTTGAAGCCTTCCCTGAATCCTGATGAAGCCAGCGGAGCGTCTACACACACACACACACACACACACACACACACACACACACACACACACACACACACACACACTATATGAATGTTATAGACTGGGATATGTTGAGAAACAGATTCATGCCCTGATTCCATCCTCGTTGCTTCAGGGTAAACTTGTTTCTGTCTCGTTGATCTTCAGAGTTTGACGGATAAAAAACTTACAAGAGACAAAGTTCAACAACAACAGAAAAAGAAGTTCCCAGCATGTTGTGTATGGCGTGTTGAAAATGTAATTCAAAGTGTTATCACACATAACATGTTTTAACTAATGTGAAAGCTGTCAATCAAACCCTGGTGTGGACTAAACAACCGTACAGAGGCCGCTTGAAAAGGGGGCTCTCTATCCGCTTGTTTTCAGTGACCTCGATCCGACCAGACTGCAGGAAGTAACCACCGAGGGCCCTCTGTTCATCATCACTGAACATGTATCTTCAGCAACTGTGTCTTTGGAGCAGCCGCAGCCAATCAGGAGGTGACTATTCTTTGTTTACTTCAGGGAGTTTTGCCACAATAAATTTTTACCAATCAGAGAGCTTTTTCCTCTTCTATCAGCATTTCGTCCTCTTGTAAATGCCTCCGTCTGAACACAGAGCAAGCTTTAGGGAATTATGCAACGATGTAACAAACTGTTCCATGTATCAGACCAGAGCAAACGATCTACAGGTGTGAGATGCCCTCAAATGCATGTTTTTCAAGGGACCAAACATGCTAAACATGCCCCTTTAGTGTCCCCTCCAAGTTTTTGATTACACTAAGCAGTATGTTTTACCAACATGTAACAAATGTAGTAGCTGTATGTCTCATGTCCAGAGCTACAGAAACATCCCACATGACCATGATGGGTGAATCACTGTGTGGCTCAGGGGCAGAGTCGGTGGATTTTCAACCGGAGGTTGGGCGTCACATGTCTGATGTGTCCTTGGGCAAGACACTAGACCCCAAGTTGCTCCTGCTACTTTATGGGCTGGCGTATGAATGTGTATGAATGGGATTAGTTACTTCTGATGGACTCTTTACACAGCAGCCTCTACCATCAGTGTTTGCATGTGTGAGCTGCGGTGTGAGAGAGCTTTGAGTCGTCAGGAGACTAGAAAAGCACATACATACACCGAACCCTGCCACGCTGATCATCCCTGCATTCCCAAAACCCTGACATGCACAGAAGAAAGAGGGCCTGTACGATTCTGCTTGCAGCCCTAAAGTTTGATAATTTACTCAAAACCAAACAACCACACTCTTCCCTTAAAACTCCTTCAGAAGCTCCGCCCTTTAAATATAGACAAGCACTGACAGCCATTTTCCTGTGACATCTCTCTCGCTCTGCGCTCTCTCGTCTGCTACAGCCTGATTTTTATGTATTAACAGAGAATAAAGGTGATAATAAAAATCTTTTTTCTGTTCAGACACGGTTTGACTTGTCTTTCAGAGACACGTTGATTTAAGAAAATCGACATGTTAAACTAGAAACAGTGTGTGCATGCAATCAGCCGGATGACCTCAGAGCTTCTTTTCTAAATGAGATTTGGAGCGGAGGGAGAGTGGGGGATGACAGAAGAGCCGTTTGTGCCTGTCAGAGCGATGTTAAGTGCTTATAGTCTCTATTATCCAACAGGACGAGAGGACACGAGAGGGACACGAGAGGATGACACAGAGTCTCTGATAAAAGTCGTCTTAACTGATCCTGCTTCTGTACAACGTTTGATTATTAGCTGATTCTCTCAGCAGGGTCAGAGGATTAGTGTTGTAAAGTTACTACTTCCTTAGTAAAGAAAGAGCTCCTAAGGTGACAAACTGTGAGGAGTAGTGAGGAGGACTTTTAACAGGCTGAAGAGTTTCTCAAGCTGAAGAGAAAATGGAGAAATGTTCTTTAAACACTACATGAAGAAGAATCGTATTGACTCATCGTTGGGCAGAACACACAAAAATTATTCCTGCAGACATTTCAATCCATCTCTCACTGTTTTCAGTGCAAAGTGAGACATGTTGGGTTTCTCTACATGTGGTTACCTCCACAGGTGCATCCAATCACTAATCAAGACTCTTTACCTGCTGATGTAACGATTAGCATGTGAAGAAGCTGCTGCACTGAGCATGTGATTTCAGACATTTTTTTAGGCTGTATCCTTTTAACTTACAAATGATCACACAGAGATGTGAATGTGATAGTGTTCATAATTACACAATGTCTGACTAGAGTGTATGATTGGGCCTAAACGATTTCAGTGTCCATCTTTGCCCATTATCACTAAGAGAATACTTTTTTCACAGCTTCACAGCTTCTGCAAAAATGTGTCATACCAACGGGGTCGACCACACCTCCTCACTAAGATAAGAGCTTCTGTCTCCTCCTCGCGAGTTGATTTGAATTTAAGTCCCGCCTCTGATCAGGCAAATAGCCAATCATAGACTTGGATTTAGGGGTGGCACCTGGAGTTGCAAATCAGATGTCAAGGGGGACCCATGTCACCCCTTTGGACACACCTCTGCCTGTGTCTAAAGCCGTTTTCACATATTTCAGGAGGACTGCTCCGTATATTCTCCTGACCTGGTTGTTCACATATGCACCTAATGAGAATATTTGTCTTTCTATCAATGCTACGTGTAGTTCAACAGAATCACAATCTGAACTAAAGAGTGGAGAAGAACATACTGGAGAACAGGAAAGAGAATGCAGCAGGTTCATTAGAGCACGGAGATCGTAGAGGTGGCGTGCAGACAGTCTATGGTCGTGCAGCGATCACAGGGAATAAACGTCACCACCCCCTCCCACACGCTCGAGGTGAATTCTCCTGATTATATCCTGCTGCGTTCTCTCATCAGCTCACTCTGACTTTCTGCAGGAAAAATAAGAGGAGGCTGGAGGAGAAGCTCCGGATGAAGAGAGAAACATTCAGCTGTTTGTGTTCACACATGCAGCTCCTTCTTAGTTTTCTGCAAGAGTGAAAGACCTATGAGTCTGTGTCTGTTCATGGAGAGGGAAGTTTAACCCGAGTCAAACTCTTTGTATGTGAACACATTCCTGGACTACAGAGCTGATTCTGCCTGTGTATTTATTTCAAATCACTGATTTCATGTAAGAAACAGATGCAGTGTTGCACTTTATAAATCCCCTTTTTTTTCCTTCTGTTGAGGTGAACCCTCTCCTCTTTGATAACTCGTCTCTAAAGCACGGTGAGAGAGAGTCTGTAAGAAGAACACAATCTTTTTTTATTAGTGCAATACTCTGCAATAAATCTGCACACAGTCTGGAGCTCCCAATAACCAATCAGCTCTATTCTGATTTGATCTGCAGGCCCGAGGAAGATTTAAATGATCCAATCTTTGGTATGTATAAATAAATAGAATCAAGTTTAAAGTTTGTTATTGTTGCAATTTTGGAGCCTCTAGCATGATGCAACTCTCCTGCAAACAGAACCAGCTTTATCAACTCTGTATATTTATTAAATGTTTTTTATCTCCTCCATAAAAACAGCTGCACACCTGCAGAGCATCACGATGAACGCCTTCACCTGGGGGAGTTTAAGGTGGAGGAAGAAAGGGTGGAAGGCTTCAAGCTGCTCACTTTAATCTGAAGTCATGTTGTTTGATTCCTTTTTGTTCACTTCCACATCCTCCTCCACCTCCTCCTTTTTCTTCTCACCCTCTTCATCCCCCTCTTATCCTCCTTTTTATCTGACTCTCCACCTCCTCCTCCCTGCACTCCATCTTCACCTACTCCTCCTCTCCCTACTCTTTCTCCTCCCTCTTTCCCTCCTTTTCTTCAATCAGATTCCTCCTCTTCCTGTGCATCCTCCTTCTCTCCCTCATGCTTCTCTTTCTTACCCTCTTCTTCTTCCCCCTCATGCTCCTCCTCTCCTCTTTATCACTCGCATCCTTTCTCTCCTTCTTCATCCCCTGCCTTCTCCTCCCCTCCCCCCTACTTATTCTTTTCACACTCTTCTCTCACGTCAACCTCCTCTCCTCCTACAGCAGATACCCCCTCCTCTTCCTTCTCCTCTCCCGCTTCTCACCATCCAGCTTCTCACCCTCCTCCCCCCTGCACTCCTTCTTCACTTCGTCCTCATTTCCCTACTCTTTCTCCTCCCTCTTCCCCTCTTTTTCCTTAGGCAGATTCCTTCTCTTCATCCCCCTCTGCATCCTCCTTCTCTCCCTCTGCTTCTCTTTGTCACCCTCTTCTTCCTCCTTCCTCCATTCCCACTTCCTTGTCCTCCTTGACCCCCTACTCGTCCTCCTTTTCCTCCTCCCCTGCTTCTCACCATTGCCCCCCTATGCTCTTCCTTTTCACCCTCCTTTTCCCCCTTTCCTGCTCCTCCCCTATTATCATTCTTTTCACACTTCTCTTCCTCCTCAACCTCCCCTGCTCATCTCCTCCTCCTCCTGCAGGAGATTCTTCCTCCTCCTCTTCCTCCTCCCCCTTCAGCATATTGATCAGAGGCCGTGCCTTCGTCGGGGTGTAATGACAGTCTGAGGTACCTGGGGACTGGCCGCTCTTTGAACGTTGTGTCTTCAGAGGACAGGTGCTGAGATTTAACCCTTGGTGTCCCCGCAGGTGTTTGATGAAGGTGTTCAGTGAGCGTGATGATGTCACTGTGAGGACGAGAGTCAGCAGAGAATCATCACAGCTGACCTGAGGACTACAAACACTCATCAGTAAGACTCACAGGAGGAGCCAGAGAGAGAGGGACGGAGAAGGAGGTGAGGTGAGGTGAGAGGATCGGAGCATGTTGGACATCTTCAATCCGTAATGTGCCATGTTGAAGCACGCATTCCCCCGCCTGCCAGCACGGCCTGCGCTCACACTGCTCCAGGACTAACCGGGCCTGAGCACGGTTACCTCTTGTACATAACGTCGTAATTCAGCACATGCATGGCTTTATGTTATTAGTGTGCGCAGTTTACAAACAGGTGGACTCGAGATTTTTTTTTTTAAAAGGGACGCGTAGTCGAGTCTGCGTTTGCACATCGGAGAACAACACGGAGAACATGAAAGCTACTTTACTGACATTGAGGCTTATTTAGAGTCATATTAGTCAGATACAGACAGAACACTCTGGGACTTCTCCATAATGAAAGCTGTCAGCGTTGTGTACTCATGCTTGTGCTCGTGCATGAACTATACCGTGCCAAAGCACACCTCTCCGAAGCGTGCCAGAGCCAAGGAAGTGTACCGTGCCTGAGCACGGTACGGAGCGGTCACACTGGTCAAACAAACCAGTCTTTAGTGGTGAAGCGTGCTTAGGCACTGTACAGGTTGTCAGTGTGATCGCGACCTTACAGTCGGGTTATAAACACATCGTAGAGGTGCATTGTCAAAAACACAAAAAGATGAAAATCTCAAACACAAGGGGAAACATGGAAGGTAAAGGGGATCTAAGATGTTTTTTTAGTTAATTTTTGGGGTAGCTTTTTCCAGACTTCACTGACGTTTAAGTTTGGCTTTTGTGGGAGAATTGCACAAGTGTAAATTTTCCCTTGTTGTTTGTTGTTATAGGCAGTGTACATGTCAGTTCATTTTCATGCATAATGGGAGAGCAACATCTCAAAACTGTCCTGAGCATTAGAGACAGAGAAGTTTAAGACAGATAGAAGTGTTTTCTGGGACGCTGATGACCTAGCGGTTAGGTCGCATTCCATGCACAAGCACTGTAGCTGACCTGCGGCTGCTTTCCCACATGTCCTTCGTCTCTCTCTCTCTCCTGTTTCCCACTCTATCCACTGTCCTGTCAAATCAAGGCGAAAGCCCAAAAAACAAATCCTAAAAAGGTAGAAGAGTTTTCTCTGAACGATTAAAAGAAAAACACAAATCTGAGGTGGCACAACTCTAAAATGTAGGTTCGTCCTGTAACCTCTCCGATATATTTTCTACCTCAGGAAAAGGACGGGAACAGTTCATCGCACACGCAGAATTGATCCAAAAATAAATCCAATGAGAGTTGATGTTTTAAGATGCAAATAAATGTAAACCAAATATATGTAGTGGCTCGATTGACCTAAAATCATGTAATGGAAACATCATCAACATTAATGCTCTTCTGAACCTTTCGCCCCACCACCTGCGGAGGGCGCACACAACAAATACATTCCAGAAAAAATGAACAAATGCTGCATATAAAACTTAAATGTGGCTCCTACATCATCTCCGCTGTACACAAACACACTGTAACCCTCAGTTAGTCAGTACAAGTTAAACGCACCATAACGGTGGTATGTGTGCGTTAATGTTGAATACAGCGGTCCGTGGTCCGACAGTCACATCTCCTATTGATGAGAGCGATCAAAACGTCACGCCCCCGCTGCTCAACGCACACACACGCCCAAATTACATGTGTGTATTGTTTTCTAATCTATAAAAATGTTCCGGCTCCTCCCCTTGTGTATAAAAGCTGTTTTAGTCAAGGACTAGAGAGAAGAAGAAGAACATACTCACTGATTATTTGGATGTCACCTAAGAGTTTTTAGATCACGGTCTCTCGTGTCAATTTATATGGAATAAGCAGCTCGAAGAAAGGACAATTTTGTCTGCCACTTGTGCTTGACTCCTTCATGTGAACGTGAGTGGAGGGGGGTTGGAGGTGTTTCTCTGGAGGAGAGCGGAGGCTTCAGGATGGAGGAGGTGTCAACAAACAGCAGTTTGTTTTTGTTTCATGCTGGAGCTCAAGGGCGACATCTACTGGATCAAAAAGTCGCACATTCTTCCTTTAAGCAGGGAGAGTTTTCTGGCTGTTCTTTTACAGTGACCATCAAGTATTTCCACGGACCAGAGACCCTTGTGTAAGGAGTTCTAATCTAAAAATCATAGAATAGATTCAACCTTCCTTTATATAATACAGTATCAGGGTAAGCAGGGAAGTGTATAACACAGTGAAGTATCATGTCAGGACATGATGAGATATAGGAATGATTGTATGTGAGGAGAGGGACGTCTGGACTCACAAACAAACCTGACCACGATCACATGGAGGAGACCCTTCTTAGTAAAGTTAGCACTCACCTGGGTAGTTAGTGTGATACAGGCTGTATGACTGTTGATATGAAAGAGCTCGGAAGCACGAGTACGTCATTGTTCATCATCAGGGTACTGATGAGAGAGATGATAACTCAGATTATTTCTCTGGATGTGACCTGGAGTGTAAACCATCTCTGATCAAACACAAACGTAGAGATGTTTCGACTGATTACTCTTCTCTTATTTTTCTTGAACTGAAGATTGTTTGTTGAGCTGCTGCTGTTTGAAGCGTCTCCATGACGATAGCTCTG